>JAOVVB010206641.1:0-10790 GCA_028570985.1 Heterobranchus longifilis
TTGTATGTGTCCTCTTTCACTGTATATTTGTTGTCTTTGTATATTTGTGTGGTGAAAAGCACTTTGGATCAACCCTGTTGTGTGTAAAGTGCTATATAAATAAAGCTGATTTGATTTGATTTGATTTTTCTCAAAACATTACGACTATTTTATTGCATCACAGATAGGACACTGTAGTAAAGTGCAGTCAGTTTGTGAGCATATTCACGATTATCCCGATAATGGAAATTCACCACGATCAACTTATTGTTTTTTTTTTTTAATCGCGATCCATGATAAAATCCATTATTGTCCCATCCCTAGACACAACATGTAGAAAACAAATAGCTGCTCTGTCGTAATAATCCGTCTTTGTTCACCTTCACAGCTCGGCCCACCGATATTCCACCCCTCATGCCTTCAACTACACCGCGCCTTACACACCTACAGGCGGCTGGCTCTCCCAGAGGCAGCGCTCCACGTCCACGCCTAACGTCCACATGGTTAGCACCACGCTGCCTGTAGACAGCAGCATGATTGAGGTAACTACACACCACCCCCCCACCCCCTCCCCTTGGGTACTCCTGTAGGTTCAAGCCACTCCGAAAATATCTCCTGCCTGAGAGGGATCTTGCCCTCCTACGTAGATCTCAGGCATTCCAACTATCTTCTGTCTCCCTCTTATCTCTGCGTTAAGTAATCCACCTGGACAGGGTTGAGCCTGTTTTTTTTTTTAAATGATTTTACAATGTGCAACACTTGACTTCCCCCTGTTTAGTTCTGCTTTTTCACTGCCCATGTTCTTGCATAATCAGCTCGCTAGTGGTGCGCGCTTTGTAGAATATTTTCTAGGGATGCACCGATACATTGCTGTTCACCTTGTTGACTGCAATCAGCATATCAGCAAATAAGATGACATTCACTGATGGCAGTGGCCGATATTTATCTGTCGTGTTGCATCAATTTTTGCATAAATGTTGCGTTTAAAAGTTTAAAAATGCTTCTTCCAAAAAAAAAAATTTTTTTCATGTGAATGAGGGTTTTATTAGAAGTTGTTTGTATGATTGAGTTTGTGCTCATTCAAAGGTAGTGTAATGAAATGTTGGTTTTTTTTAATAATGAAGATTCCTTTGTTTCCCTGGCAAAAACGGGAGAAAAAAAACCAAAAAAAACATAAAAACATCGGCATTGTCTATCGGCCCAGAATTTCGCAATCGGTGCATCCCTAATATTTTCTCTATATTCTGTCCAGGTAGTAACCTGGGCACCACTCTTGTCATCATTCCTTCCTTACTTTCCTTTACTTTGTCCCTTATGTCCTCCTCACTGTCCCGTTGTATTGTGTACCCTGCTGGGGAGTAGCTAGACTGCCTGAATACCTCCCCCAGCTCCTGGTGCCATAGATTCTGGCTGAAGAGGAAAGTAGGTATTGTGCACTTCTCCCAGTCTTTTGTTGAGGCCTCATCCGAGAGTCCAGAAAAGGTTAGAAAGCAGAGTGTGCGGTCTGAATGGCATGCATTGTAAACAGGCTATCTGCATTCACATCTTCGTACTGAAGTCAAACCCTGAGTGACTGCACAGCATGCGGTGTACTGTTTGAACACGCTGACAGAACTTTGTGTGTTTTCTTCTTTTTTTTTCGCCTCTCTAGGATGCAATGCGCGATCATGACTCGGGTAAGTGCTCGCTCTGCATTTCATCATGTGTGTGTATTTTTGTGCCGTATCACACTTCCTCTCTTCACTCTCACCACAAATGTCCCACTTTTGATTGTGCATACATCTAAAACACAGAGGTGTTCAAATTCAAACCTTTCTTGGTGAATTGACTGTCTAACCACCTCCTTCTGCCTCCAAAAATGGAAATTTCTCATCACAGCATTGAACATTGAGATCTACACATAATATTCAATAGACATTGGGAAAAAAATAGCTAAGCAGTTGAGGTGATAGAGTGGTAATGCAAGACTAATCTGCATGCAATCGGCCATCAACCCATTTGTGCCCGTAATTAAAATTTTTAATTTCCTCTGGAAGTGTTGCCGAAGCACAAATCTTAATACATTTTCAAAATCGGGGAAATCATTTGGCTGAAAAGCAAGTTTTTTTTTATCATATTCTATCTAGTCTTTGGGATGACTGTTTTCTCCACATACTCCATTATATATTCGGAAAAAAAGTCCCATGTGCCCAAAGACTAAATATAATAGGATATGCATACATATACAGTGTAAAAAATAAATAAATAAATATATATTTAAAATGGAAAGCTTAATAAACACAATGTTAGCATTTTCCTAATTTTTCATAAATCCTGACTTTGACTATTGATAAAAGTGTGATATTTTTTCATGTGATCTCAGCATTTTAAAGTTGTACTGTTAAACACTTGCCCAAATTAAGTCCATACCAGATATCAAGACATTTTTTTCTTATCATACTAAAGAAAAAAAGGCTCAACAGACTTTTGTCATTAATCTTTATACATTGTTTCCACTTCATGTGTGACAGTTTATTTTACCATTGGCCATCATAGCTCCATTTTTGCAGTGTGAAGGAGGAGACTTGATACAAAGTCAAAGTTTGTGTCCCAAACTTTTTAATATCCACCATATAGTCGACTGTATAGCGTGTTTGCCTTGTTGTGTTGCCTGAATGTCTACAGAGAATTCTTACATCCCTTTTAGAGACATCCTAAAAAGTCTGACACGCTATATAATCCTCTGCATAGAATTCCCTCGGTACAGTGAGCAGTAAACAAAGTCTTCCATCCTGAAAAGCTTCTTTCTGCTTCTCTCCTCAGCGGGCAGCTCCCCCAGTCAGAGCCCGACAGGCTGGTCCCAGCTACCGTCCAAAGTCCCAGCGCCTGCCCAGCGAGAGAGGGCTCCGTCCTTCAACACTCAGGAGAAAAATAAAATCGTAAGTTCTATGTCTTCTTCTATGCGTAAAGAATTACATTTACTCTCTTTACTTTAACAAAATCTTTCCCAAAGTTAGGATCGGGATCCAGAATGGGCTGGTTTTTTATTGGGTCAGCAATCACCAGAGGAAAATGCAAAACCATGCAATGATATGTGAACATATCGAGTGTTAATTTTGCCACGCTGCTCATACTGCAAGTTCGTTATGAGGTGGCGAGAAACATACTCATCACATTTAATTATTGCTGTGGTATGCTTTTATAATGAAATAAATACATTTCATATGTTGCGTTCTTTATCAGTAGTTATGGCAATTTATTTTTGTAAGTTTGGGTCCCGGGGAGACACCAAATTTCTCCTTTGGGTCTCGAGTTGAAAAAGTTTGGGAACTCCTGCTGTAACAGTTGTTTTTTTTTAAGAATCCGTCATTAGTCCGAAGTATTGTACTTCGCTACGTTTCTTAGGTTAATTTTACTACTTTCCATCCCTGTTTGTATGTTGTATAAAATACTTTCAGATCTGTTGTACAATCTACGCTGCACAATACTGGCTTATGATAAGTGGTTATGTTTAGGTTGTGAGTCTCACATCAGTTCTCGATTTGTGTTCATGCAGAGGCCCCGCGACAAGCGTGACTCGAGTTATTACTGGGAGATCGAGGCCAGTGAGGTGTATCTGAACTCCCGCATCGGTTCAGGCTCATTTGGAACGGTGTACAAAGGGAAATGGCATGGTAGGAATGCATTTCAGGTGGGGCAGAGCACATTCAGGTGTAACCGCTTGCACTTTCGCTTACTACACTTAACACTTTCAAATGAGTTACATAAAGCGGTTGGAAAGTGATCAGTGTGCATGTAGCATTTGCTTTTAATAGCATGAGGTTTTTATGGGTCAGTGGTAACTGAGTGTTTGTGTTGCAGGTGATGTAGCAGTGAAGATTTTAAAGGTGACTGACCCCACACCAGAGCAGTTCCAGGCATTCAGAAATGAAGTGGCAGTCCTGAGGTAAGAAATGGCATCGATACAGTGTTTTATTTATATTTTTTTCAAAAAGCAACTACAAGGAAGTTGATGCATTTGTTTTGAAAGTGAGCGAAAGAAAGACAAGTTATTTTTAATGTAAAGAAAGCAATTATTTTTTATTAAAAAAACAACACAGCTGTTTGCAGGGTTAGGGTTAAACAAACTACTGTCGATTGCGTGATGCATGTTGGTCATCATGCTCACAGAAAGCTCTGCGGTTCCTGCTTTGCTCGAATAATGCAGCTAACATTAGCTACTTTCAGCTAACGGTATCCAAAGCGTTAGCTAGCTTTGTTTTAGCCACCAATGTAAATCAAACCATGTCTCACAATGTATTTATTGAATAAAATAGACATATTACATAGAGGACCAATTTGGGATCAGCCCATCCTCTATCTCTGTCCCTTTTTAGCTTTTTTTCAATTTTGTTCAATTCTTTTATTTTCCTCTTTGCTGATCCTGCCCCAGTAACCATAACCACAAAATATAATGTCAAAAATGAAATTCTCTAAAGAAAAATCTCTCATTTTAACTGGCTAACGTACTCCTCACTGCGAAACTTTGCCTGGAAAAATGTAAACACAGGCTCTTCCGGTCTGCGTGGCATAAATGGTTTTGTCTGATTTTGCGGGGACTCAGACCTGGTGACCGGGTAACTCTATAGAAATAGCCAATCTTCTCGCTGATGGTCTGGTTTGCTTATGTAGGTCATATAGAGGCATCAGTATTATATTGAGACTGTTTATAACCTGTTTAAACTCATTGTAGCTGTAGCTTTTTCAGCTGTTTCGTGGTGAATCATCTTCATTGTAAACTTGTATTTTATCTCCGTTTTGGTGATTTCCTCTTCCCCTCTCTGCCTCTGCTCGCAGGAAAACACGACATGTCAACATCCTGTTGTTCATGGGCTACATGACGAAGGACAACCTGGCCATTGTGACCCAGTGGTGTGAGGGCAGCAGCCTCTACAAACACATTCACGTCCTGGAGACAAACTTCAAGATCATCCAGCTCATAGACATCGCCCGGCAGACGGCTCAGGGCATGGAGTAAGTCCTAACCAGCTTTTCTTTTTTTTTTTTTTTTTTTCCAAGATGAATTTTTTGCTTTATTGTTAGTACAGCTGATGTCATCTAATTTCTTTTTGTGTCATTTTTAGCTATCTGCATGCAAAGAACATCATTCATCGTGACATGAAGTCCAACAGTATCCTTTCTATCGGCTGTTTCAGTGTGTATTTTGTATGAAAGATGAAAACACTCAGTGAACTATAATCCTCATACTGGTCAGGATGTGTGCTTCCTCAGTATTCTTTACAGGGTTCCTACGCAGTATGGCAAAGTATGGAATTTGATTTGAGTCATTCCCAGGTCTGGATAAGTATGGAAAAATATTTGTGTTTCCAGACTATTATCCTATTCTGTTTTCTAAAATATAAATTTCAGTACCAAATCTGGACCTCCGTGACCAAATTAGTTTGAAAGAAAATGAGGCAAAATCTTTGAATTGCATATATACATAGCATCACGAATACCTAACTAGTAAGCATGTCTGAACATTTATGAGTTATGCAGTGATGTTATCAGTAAACGGACCATCTTTTCTGAGTAAGGAAACCTTTATGGCTGCATTTCCATGGACACAGTGAATAAACGAAGCTGCACAAACGCTGTGAAAGTTTGTATTTACCTTTTTCCACTCATTTTGGTTAAATAATAAAATATTATAAGGGAAAATAATATGAGTATATGTATCACTTGTTAGTTTACTTCCTGTTTGAGCAGAGATGTTTGACTGCTTCCTGTGAAATGCAAGTTTTCCGAGGTCTGGCTTGACGATCCCAAATATAAAGCCTGGTTGGAAAGATTCCAAATGGGAAAAGAAAGCTAGATGCAAACTTTGTGTGAGATCGTTCGACATCTCCAATATGGGGGAGGCAAAAGTATTTTTCTATGTTATCTATGAAGAATTCTGGAAATTTGAGTCTGGAAAAGTTTGTAATTTTGAAATGGAAAACATGTAGGAACCCTGTCTTCAGCTGTGATTCCTTGACAGCAGCGTAGACATCTTTCTGCATGAAGGGCTAACGGTGAAAATTGGGGACTTTGGTCTGGCAACGGTGAAGGCCAGATGGAGCGGCTCCCATCAGGTGGAGCAGCCCTCTGGATCCATTCTCTGGATGGTCAGTAACACAGCTTTAATATCACTACAGACAACTATATTGAGACACTTTTTTGAGTTGTGAAACACAATAAACAGATAAAGTAAAGAGAAAATATCATCCCTTGTATTTATTTTTTTGTCTGTATGTCCACAGGCTCCTGAGGTTATCCGGATGCAGGATAACAACCCCTACAGCTTCCAGTCTGACGTCTATTCCTATGGAATTGTTCTCTTTGAGCTCATGACGGGAGAGCTCCCGTACTCCCTGATAGCAACTAGAGATCAGGTAAAGTCTCATTATTACCTCTGCCACAGAGGTTATGTTTTCAGTTTGGTTAGTCAGCAGGATCACAGAAAAACTACTGGCCTGATTTTCATGAGACTTCGGGGGCGCATCACAGAACAGATACATTAATTATTTTTCACTTTCGTTAACATTGCGAGATAGGGCATTTGTTAGATTCATGTGGCGTCGGAATAATCTGAAAAAAAGAAGTTCCTGATCATATTTCATGGCTCACCTGATCACACACGTACTTGAAACGACGATCAACGTGTTGTTTAAACAAAGCTCTGAGCCATAAAATACAGCACATCTTTTTTTTGTAGCATCCTGTGTTGTTTCTACAATACGACTTAAAGCTCATGAACACACCAAAGTAACAACGACTTCCCAACTCCAGAAATGGGACCGTCTGAAGAGCATGTGAATGCACCATTGGAATTGGTGGAGGTCTGCTCTCTCTGAGTGCCAGTCTAGTTTACACACGTCACACTCATGTCAGGTGACAATAGTTTAGTGGCACAGCGGTGCATGTAGGTGACATTAAGATGCTATAATGAGACGGACCCATTTTGTCCTCCACGCACCATAATTGTTTTTGTTTAGCAAAATCAATTTGCAAAAAACTGTGCTACCTTGTTAGATTTGGTCGCGTAAACCAGAGCTGTAAGCCACAGTCTCAGTGTCAGGCTGCGAGCCCAGACCAGAAGGTGGTGGAAAGACACTGGGTCGCTGTCTGAAGGGGGTTGTGGATCTGGCCTAAGGCCCACCACAGAACAGAGGCGGGCGTCCTGGAGCCACTGGACTAATTTTAGACCCCGTAACACAACCCTGTTGGTGTGTGAGAAAAGGGGTGCATGTGCATATGTGTGCCTGTGGTTTTTTCGTCCTCCCGCAGACCACGAGACCTGGTCTGGATCGTGTCTGGCTCCTTGTTCAGTTCAGCTTACTGTCTGTATTCAAAATAGGCTAAAGTTGCAGGACAAGGTGTGCCCATAAGTAATGTTCTGATCCACTGCTGAGTTGGCAAGCACACCGAGTATTCCTATCGTCCATTTATCTCTCTGCAGCATCACGCACTCATGCCTTCACAATAGCTCCAGTGTTTCACATGCTTGTCACCTTCGACTCACTGGCTATGTTTTTAAAATATCTCTGAGGTGGACTGCTGATGTAGGATTGATCAGGCGACTTTTACTGTCATAATGACTTTGATTGATTTATACCTCTGCGTTGAATCTACACCGTAGGCACGTATGTATGTAGGTACATACATAGGTATGCGTAGATGTGTACCCCAAGCCGTAGCCTGACATGCACCTCCCCAGAAATGTAACTACACAAACTCACCCTCCCTCTGCCTCAGTTCCATGGTCGTCTCTTCTGAGGACTTCTCTCTTTTCTGCATTGCAGTAATTTCAGTAAAAGTTACGTTTATTAGCTCCAATTCCAACATGATCTGCTCAGTTTCAGCCGTCATTGTTTGAAGTTGGAAGAACGTGAAGAAACTGCACACAGTGGCATAAACCCCTAGCCTGCCATCACCAGACTAAATCACATTTGGTGAATGAGTCTTGAATCTCTCAATTGATTTTGGATTTCCCAGGGGCGTTATCAACAGCGCAGACCAAAATGCCTCAGAGCAACAGAGCAACGAAACGTGACCTACAACCAATCAGAGCGCGCTGAGAGACACATGCAGGTCTGTGTTGAAACAGGAAAAAAAATGGCGACCTGATTGCAAACTATGTAAATTTACTGTTACAAAGTACACTAAAATGTTTTTCTGAAAACATTTTATGCAATACAGTAACAGAATGTTGATTTGTATTTGATCAGCACCGTCTAGTTTGACCGTTTGTTCTGAGACATTATGTAGCTACATTCTAGCATGATGCACAATCGGTAACTACATTCTAACATGACGGTCCTCTGCCAGTCATCGTCTTAAACCTGCCTCATATAAAATAAACGGTTGTGATTGGATCTTCAAGTTTTGAGTCGAGTATAAATCTGTTTGAATGGCAGAGAGACCAGACGGACTCGGCTGGAGTAAATGAAACTTGGCTCAGCAGGGAGTGCAGGCACGTCCAAAGTCCGGCCCGGGGGCCAAATGCGGCCCTCAGACAGATTTTAAACGGCCCCTGGCTTGTCTCTGAAAATATACTATATGTGGCCTGCCACACAATATTGGTTAATCAAGCAAGTTCACTCTGCATTTTTTCCATCATACAGTTTGTAGACACACACCAAGTAGAAACTATGCAGGTGGAACTAATGTGTTTCTTGTTAGGGTGCATGAGTCATGTACATGTATTAATATGACATTTAAAATAAAATCCTGAGAGTACAATTGTATTGTATGCGATTTTTTTTTAATAATCCATATGATGCGAGAAGAAACTGGTCCTAATCTATCGTGGCCCCCAGGTATGTTCACATTTGGACACCCCTGTTGTAAGCGGTCCTTGGCTGAAAACAGACTGAGAACCTCTGCTGTATATGACAGATAAAGTACTATCTTATACATACGTATGAAATAAGTAATGAATAAGTAATGTACTGATATTTAATGGAGAAGGTCCCTGCGGTGTGTTAGATGGAATATTGCACCTTGTGCAACGAGCCTCGGGGGACTAGGAGCACACTGTATATGTCATGCACGAGGCATGGACACACAGTATCAGTGCAGGTTTTCACACTCTAGATAAATGCAAGTCTATTCAGTGGTCTAACTTACACGAGTCACTTGAACTGCACGCAAGTAATTATTACACAGAGACAGACGTTCGTGCTGAGGCTGACCTAAATAGAGTGTTGTTGTCGTGTGCTTGCAGGATACGTTATTAGTACCAATAGGGAACTGCAGAAGAGCGTGCTGACCTTCTTTGACTATTCTCCACGGACTGAAGAAAGAGTTGTCCATCCTCAAGTGGGGGTAGCGCTCGTGCGTCTGGAAGCTCTCGTTGAGTCTCGAGAGGATCGGAGAGATGGTAGCGTGGCCGAACCTGAACGCAGCGGTGGCGAACACGTTGGAGCCCGAGGGGTCCGTAGTTGGATCGTATCCCCCATAGGGTCCAATGTAATAGTCGAAAGCCTGCTGGCCAATGATTTTTGGAACATAATCTCTCATGGTTATGATCTGGGAGGCAGAAAAGAGAGAGAGAGGGATCAAAAAGAAGCAGAAATAACCTCTTAGTTATCTCAAAATCTATTATGTGCGTCACAAGCGTGTTATGAAGCCACAAAAGACTATAATTTAACAATACATCCCACTTGGAAAATATGTAACACTTTACTTAAAGGTCATGTCTATAATGCATTATAAGCATATTCATAAGACATTATAATCATAAGGCTTTATAAAAGGCATTATAAATGTTTATGATCATGCATGACAACTTATAAAGTAGTAGAAGTAGTGGACATAATGTATTATAAGTTCATAATTCATAATATTTTATACCTCCAACAGTGTTTGAAAGAAGAATCTGAGTCCTTTGGAAAATAAAGAATTAAATCTTTTTTTTTTTTTCTGTTTTACGTTTAACTTGCAGCCAGCAAATACTGCACATAAGCCCTCATAATTGTTTTTATAGTATCATACACTGATTAATTTAAAGTTTTAAAGTTTTTCATGCACACATAGTGCCCAACCCTCGTGGGTTTACTTTTCTGTTGCAGTGTTCAAACAAATAATTACATTTAATTTAATTACAAAATTAAAAGTTGTTCTACAGCTCGGTCTGAAACTAAATATTCTACCTTCTCTCCCAAGCTTGTGTCAGAAATGTGTCACTGTCACTTTGACACGGAGGTATAAAACATTATGAATGCTGAACATTATGTCCATCACTTATAATACTTTATAAACCTTGTTATAAGTTGTCATGCATGATTCTAAACATTTATAAAGAGTTTTATAAAGCATTACAATGTCTTATGAATGAGCTTATAATGCATTATAGGTATGACCTCTAAGTAAAGTGTTACCGATAAATATTAACAATATTTTATGAATGTGTATGCATACAGCTAAAAATGAACTCCCGCGGGATTTCCAGTAAGATGAGTATTTTTCTGTAATATCCCGAGATTTGGACAAATGATTGCACATTTGTTCCCTCACAGTTCACTGCAGAGAATCTCATCTGTCCTCATCACTATTTATAAAGGCCTCAGTTCACCACCTGAATCTAAACACACACAGGCACAAACACACACACACACACACACACAAGTGCGATCACATGTGGTGTTGTAGTTTCAATGCAAAATAGAGTGTTGAATGAGAATTGGAATGAGACACAATTACTTTTTTTTGTTGCATCAGTGATAATAATGCAACATGTGCCTTCAGTGTAAAGACAGTCTGTTTGAGATGAACTTGTTAATGCAGCAATGAAATCATATTATTACCCC
>JAOVVB010206652.1:0-10789 GCA_028570985.1 Heterobranchus longifilis
TATGAGAGTTGTATTATTATTCCTTACCTGAAGGTGGTGCTCTCCTTGTTAAGATATGCTGGTATACCCGGTAAGAGAAATATAGAATAAGAGAGTAAAAGTGAGCAGTAGCATGCAACCTGGTCTCAGTGTGTCTTTGTACAAAAGGTAATCCACTAAACATCACAACTTCTAGACCTTATGGGTATTTATTTGTTGACCTGAAAGCACAAACACCAGAAGAACTCCGTCTCCGGTCTGGGGTGTTTCCACAAGAGAATCCTGCCGTGTATGTCCCAAAGAAAAAGTCTTTAAAGTATTGATGATAATGTCAGTTCGCTTGAAAAAATTCCTACCGTTGTTAAAGTCATTATATGTGTCTCAACCCCGAAAGAGAAAGGTTATTTTACACGATGCATCGACCGAGCTCTTATCAAGTATATGTGAACTGGCTTTAAACGTTCTCCGAGGAAACATACTGCTGATGACCAAACAGTACCGGACTTTGAAAAAACAGAAAAAAATCATCAAACTTTTTGCAGATAAAAGAACATCTGTTGAAACAAAAAGGAGAGCTATTAATCAGTCTGGTGGATTTCTTCTGCCTCTGCTCAGCGTAGCTGTTCCCTTTATAAGCAGTTTAATTGCATCCCGTAACAGTTAACATGGAGACGGCGGATAAAATGTATTTAATTCATAAACATCAGCTTGACAAACTTAAAGACATGACCGCAGAACATGAAAGTCTAATAAAAACAGTTGAAAACAACTTGGATTTTTTAAACTTGGTTAAGCTGGGTGATCAGGAAACCGCTCAACTAACCCTGTCTCTACTAAATATACTGGAAAGTAAAGCAGAAGCTACAGCAACCGAAGCTCCTCACCCCCAAAAAGATGGAATTGTACAAGAAGTGCTTGCTAACATTTCTGCAAGGAGCAAGAAAAATGCTTCGTACATTATGGATAAAAATTTACAATCCAGAAATGATGCTTCGTGGAATGATAACGGTGAATTTGTTTTTTAAAGGAAAAACTATTGAAGGATCCCACATGGTGGATTTGATTAGGAGTCTCACCGGCCCTCATAAAGTATCCGATGAACGGAGACCATTAGGGTGGAAA
Source organism: Heterobranchus longifilis (assembly GCA_028570985.1). Taxonomy (NCBI): domain Eukaryota; kingdom Metazoa; phylum Chordata; class Actinopteri; order Siluriformes; family Clariidae; genus Heterobranchus; species Heterobranchus longifilis. Next base: position 1,102 of record JAOVVB010206652.1, read on the forward strand.
GAGTTATTACACACCATAGCACAATTAAACATACCATTTTTAACTGTACCTAACGTAGATGTCCGACGTAAACTATCTGACATAAAAAGATCTAAAGCTTCTTACCACCCATCACCTCCTACTCATTTTGTTTCCCCATCTTCTTCACCCCCTAAAAGTGATGACGATTCATATAACCCTCATACCGTGTTTAAATCTACCCCTCTTAAACGTTCTATCTGGGAAGATTTTTAAATGACTCACAGACTATGACTATGATGTATTTTATCATTTATTTTAATAAACTAATTAAAATTAACAATTTTTGTAAAGCGTTTTCATTTTATATTCCACTACACATTCAAACATGGTACACTAAAATGTTTTTATTTACTTACTTACATAAGGGTACATACACTTAATATGATTACACAAAAATACACAAAGTAGAGATAAATCTAAAGAGTTAACACATTGTATACAAGCAACTGAACAATTTCTATTTACTCTGGGTTACATTTCTTTAACAATAGACACAACATAAATGTCATTTCTGTGCTATACATAGACATAATATGATTAAATGAATAGCCTTTAGCTCTATGACATAGAAAAAAACAAAACAATGTTGCCCGCAGCATACCGAAGTAAAGTTTTGAACTTGTACAGGGTTATATTTTATAATGCAACAGTCCTTTTGTAAAAAAAAATCATTAATCAAGTGAGGAAAAAAAAAACTCTGGGACAACTCATCATTACGTAGGTCGTCGCAGGCAACCACCCCGTGAAATATTTTATCTATTTTAGGACAACGTCTCATAACATCCGTTAGTTCTCTTGTGTCCATTTCTTCACTGATAATCAATCATCACATTTCTTCAGTTATTAATTTCCAAAATGCTGTCAAAACTGGCGTAATGATAAATGATAGATTAGATAACGGCCCAGGAAAAGATTCTCTTGTGAACAAATGCGGCTCCCTGCAGCTAGACTGAAGGTCTTCATGCAAACTCTCTCGACAGGGTACTTCGCCGTAGCGGTAAGTAGCGCTTGTGCATGACCGAGTTTTACTGCTGGAGAAATGGATACTTTCTTCATAAAAAGAGATGCGCTGGTAATTTTCAGAATGAAATTGGCATTTCCTTCCTTCATCAAACAAAATTCATCTTTACTTCAAACCATTTTAATCCTCAAATCAACGCCGTTCAGTAAAAGTTTTTCCTGAAAAAATATATAAAAATGAATGTGTCCAATCAAGTCAAATGTGTTGCTTTCAGCGCTGAACTTGGCCCTTTGTTTAACACCTTTGTTGAGACCTTCTGGATCAGTGGCATCCATATGCTCTGCTGTGTCTTTGTAGAACAGTCCGGAGGAAAATTTCGTTTCCAATGTATCTTTTCCATAGTTGAGAAGACATTCAATGGTGGCCTGATACGGGTATATACTGCTAGATTGAGAAATCAGTCGGTTTCCAAGCATGACATCCACTTGTGAAAAAAGAGATGCTATAGGGTAATTAACGATCTCCACCCTTGCATCATTGGCTATGTTTAAGCTGTCAGGATTAAATATTTTACAGGTCAGATGTAAAAAGGTATTTTTTAATAAATTAATAAGATTCTGAGGTTCCTGGTATGTAGAATTCTTAAGGCGCGTTGTCCGACGGAGTGGAAAGCTGAGGAATTTCAACATCAGTGTAATTTTCAATACTCGTTTGGGTATAAGGTAGTATAAAAATATCCAATTCTGACTTTGTACACTCTGGAGACAGACTGTGTAAGAAAGCCATGGTGTTAAAAAATGTTTAGCTGCTTTATTTTGTGAGAGATTCAATGAGGCTTGCTACCTCCCTGCTTCTTTTTCACACTGGTCTTGATTTTAGTTACCTTGCGCCTTTTATTAGGAATCTTGTGACGTTGACCCGGAGGTCTTTTAGATTGTTTATGCGCAATCACTGCAAGACCTGATCCATCTTGATTCTGAAATTGCATCTTGGTCATGATGTTCCTCACCACATCATTAACAAAACCCTTGGCAGCTGTTTTTAAATGCGGTTAAGCAATGGAGAATCCACTTTTGATGAACGGAACCGCCATTCGAAAAAGACCCTTGAACAGATCTCCTAGACCCGCCCCATACATAGTGGGAGTTCCGTAGTACCCTGGCAATCCATTTTCAGCCTGGGTCGTGTGGTATTCGATACAGGCTTGCGGATCTATATAATCTCTATCTTTCATTTTTACAGACGGAACGAATGCTTAGCCAGTCTGAAGTGTAGTTTAGCTATAAACTTTTAGCTATAAACCCATGGCTGATATTTAAAAAATGGCTATGTACTTCATTTCCCTGCTTCAGACCGATCTGACATAGAGAGTCTTGTAGTGATAATCAGTACCAACTATGGACATATTAAACCTCTGAAAGTGCTACCTCTCATTCGCCTTTTAAATCGACTGGTTTAGCAACACTGTAAAAAAAAAACCGTTGTTTTTACAGGAAAACGCTGGCAGCTGTGGTTACCAGAGAATTCCTGTAAAAAATACAGCAACACGGTAGAAAACTTTACTGACACAATATGTAAATTGATTTACAGTGAATGAAATCACAGCTAAAATCACATTAAAAACTTGTTAAGTCTACAAAAAAAACTTGTTTATTTATATACAACACAGTTATGCAAACTTGACCATTTCCTGTATTTTTTACATGTAATAATTGCTTATTGTGCATCAATAAATTATACAATTAACAGGAAAATATCAAACAAAACTCATTTTAACCGGTAAAACAACAGTAAAACTTTGCATTTTAAATGGAGATGTTCTGTACATTATACATTAAATTTATTTATAATATTCTGTATTTCTATTTTGTTTTAATAATAAAGTTAATGTGGAAAATTTCAAACACACATCTTGAGAAAAGACACGAGAGCAAAATATAACTTGAAAAAATTTATTTAACAGCCATCGTCAATAGTTGTAAACAACTTGAATTTGTATTCAAACAAAGTTTTTAAAGTTTGAAACAAAGTTTATGTGCCAGGCACATAACAACAATCCACACTTTCCCTGTCTGGAATGTTCCACAGTATGGCATGAAACTTATCTCCATGGAGACGATCAGGTGATACCAAAAGGCATAGTTACAGGTCAGATGTACAGGCGACGCCCCTCACATTTTTTACAAGTATTTTTTTAAATAAAAACAGTCCTAATTGAATAAATGCAAGATAGATAAGTTTTATACCACATTGTGAAACATTCCTGCAAAGAAAGAGCATCTTCATGAAACAAGCAGGTGGCGGACTCGCTACCAGAAAAAGTTAGTGCACCTTCAAGACTAAAAAAAAAAAAATGTATAATAGCTGTAAAGTGCCCTTTTAACCATAATCCACACTGTGAATTTAACAAAGAGAAAACTAACAGTACCTTTTCTCAAACAAACAGAGAAAGTTATTGCACCTTTAAAACTTAAATTATATAGTGCTTTTTTAACCATAATCCACACTGTGGATTTAACAAAGTAAAAAATAACAGTACTTCAAACAAACAGAGAAAAGTTACTGCATCTTTAGGACTTGAAGAAAAAAAAAAAAAGAATGATGTGCCTTAATAAACATAGAACACATTGTGGATTTAGAGTGCAAACTAACAGTACCTCTTCTTAAAGTCAGAGTCCACAGAAAGAGTCCATATTTAGGCTTAACACCACTCGTGATCGGAGAGTTCCTGTATCAGGGTGAGGACTCGAGGGTTCACATTGAGACGACGCTTTGAGTTTTTATTCTCTACTTTGGTTCCTTTTTCTGGGTTTATCGAGAAAAAACACCTGTAGAACAAAAGCATATTAAGCATTTTAATTTATAAAAATAAAAATAAAAAAAAAGACAAGAAACAATATACAACTAACGGTTAAAAATTTGGAAAGTGTATTATTCTGATTGTTTTTGAAGTCTCTTCTGCACAACAAGGCTGCATTTATTCATCCAAAACACCAAAAAAAATTATTATTGTGAAATATTTTTACAATTTAAAATAACTTTCTATTTAAATGCATTTTGCAGTGCAAATGCAAGAAACACGTATTACCAATGTTAAAAACAATTGTGTACAATTTTTCAGGATTATGTAATGAATAAAGTTTAAAACAACAGCATTTATTTAAAATATAAAGCTTTTGCAACATTATAAATGTCTATACTGTCACTTGATCAATTGAATGCATCCTTGCTGAAAATATATGTATTAATTTAGGTTAAAAATTACAAAATTTGTAAAAATAATCTTACCGACCCAAAGGAATTACAAATGTTACAAAAGCTTTCTATTTCAGATAAATACTGTTCTTTTGAACTTTATATTCAAAGAATGAAAAAATAAAATAATAATACATATAATTTAACACTGATAATAATCAAATGTTTCTTGAGCATAAAAATAATATTAGAATGATTCCTGAAGGATCATGTGACTCTGAATTTTGAGCATTTTAGTGAAGCTCAAAATTCAGCTTTGCATCACAGGAATAAAATTACACTTTAAAATACAGTGGGTACAGAAGGTATTCAGACTCCCTTAAATGTTTCAGTCTTTGTTATATTGCAGTCATTTGCTAAAATCATTTAAGTTCATATTTTTCCTCAATGTACACACAGCACCCCATATTGACAGAAAAACACTTTTGCAGATTTATAAAAATAAAAAAAATAAAAAAAGAGAAACTGAAATATCACATGGTCCTAAGTATTCAGTGACACTCATATATTTAACTTAGGTGAGGTCCATTTCTTCTGATAATCCTTGAGATGGTTCTACACCTTCATTTAAGTCCAGCTGTATGAAAGCCTGCATGGAGTTTGTTTAAAAAAATAAAAATAAAATAAGATTCTCTGGTCTGATGCGACCAAGATAGCACTTTTTGGCCTTAATTCTAAGCGGTATGTATGGAGAAAACCAGGCACAGCTCATCACCTGTCCAATACAGTCCCAACAGTGAAGCACGGTGGTGGCAGCATCATGCTGTGGGGGTGTTTTTTAGCTGCAGGGACAGGACGACTGGTTGCAACCCAAAGAAAGATGAATGCAGCCAATACAAGGATATCCTGGACCAAAACCTTCTCCAGAGTGCTCAGGACCTCAGACTGGGCCGAAGGTTTACCTTCCAACAAGACAATGACCCTAAGCACACAGCTAAAATGAACAAGGAGTGGCTTCCCAACAACTCCGTGACTGTTCTTGAATGGCCCAGCCAGAGCCCTGACTTAAACCCAATTGAGCATCTCTGGAGAGACATAAAAAATGGCTGTCCACCAACGTTTACCATCCAACCTGACAGAACTGGAGAGGATCCCCAAATCCAGGTGTGAAAAAACTTGTTGCATCTTTCCCAAAAAAACTCGTGGCTGGATTCGATCAAAAGGGCGCTTCTTTCAAATACTGAGCAAAGGGTCTGAATACTTAGGACCATGTGGTATTTTAGTTTTTCTTTAATAAATCTGCAAAAATGTCAACAATTCTGTGTTTTCTGTCAATATGGGGTGGTGAGTACATTGACCTCTGAGCCAGACTCCAGGTCCCAGAGTCCCAGGTATAGGATCGTATATCGTACGATATATTATGCGCATCTCGTCACTGAAGCCGGTTCGTTAATTAGCTGTAAATCTTCATCAGCGGTTTTAAAATGCAGCGTCAGCTACAGAGCTGTAGATCACTGAGAAGCTGCGCATTAAGTTCGCGGGTGATTCAATGGCGCAGCTTCTCAGTGATCTACGGCTGTTTATAAGCTGGCGTTCCTTTTGAAAACGGCTGATGGAGATTTACCGCTAATCAAAGAACCGGCTTTATTGACGAGATGCGCATAATATATCTTTCGATATATATCGCCTAGCCCTAGTCCCAGGTCTGACAAAAGAGTAAGCCATGTTTACTCACCTTTGAAGAAACTCCAGAGTTGAAGCCAGCTCAGATGGATAGTGAATATTAAAACAGTAATAGCTCCCGAACATGAGGCACAATGCAGAAATGAAGGAGGAGATGTTCGTGTTGATAAGGTTCCGATCCAAACTCAGCATGTACCTTGTGGAGGAATAGCAGGACTGTCCTATGAACAAATTATTTAACAGGTTATGTTAATAACCTGCAGCACTCACATGACAAATTCTGTAAATAGTACAATAAAAAAATAAAAATAAAAAAAAAAGGATATGAAACAGACTTACCACAAACAATAACAACAGGTGTCAGAGGCACTTGCTCCATTTGGACCTCTTCTGCCAGGCACATATCTTCTACATGGAAGAACATGGACTCCTCCTTCTCATCAAAGTAACTGAGCAGAAGCAGGACCATCTCTATCACATCATCTGAACAGCCACTCTGCAGTCCCCGCATCCTCTGAATCCTTGCATAATTCTGAATGAATTTCTTGCTCTTGTTGACACAAACTGTGGTCATGTAGTCGAGAAGCCTTTTTCCTTTCAAATCCAAATTTCGTGTGAATGTCTCTTTGAAGTCAATGCCAGTGAGTTCCATAAAGTGGACTGACATGCCAAGTTCATCAAACCAAAACGGCCACTCCTCTCGAAGGCATTTGATACTTTTCCCCTGGTTGACATGTTGACGCTGAGTGTAAAATGTGGACTTCATTAAACATTTTACCTCCTCTGGATTGAAATCAGAGTGTTGGAACATCACCTTGAGTTTTTCCATCTTTTGCTGCTGGCTCTCTTGAGTTTCTTCAAGGGGCAGAAATTTCACGTTCCATTTAATGCATCCATAAGTGTCCTGCATTGCTGCTCTCTCTTCTAATGGGATCTCGTCTGTCTGGTCAGAATCATCGGTCTGATGTTTTCTCTTTCTTATTTTGGGTGTTGAAATGCGCCTCACATTCTCAATTCTGTTTTGCAACTGTTTGACAAGGGAATGGTAGCCTGTTCCAACAATATCACCATCTATTACATCTTGGAGAGAACTGGGATATTTTGCCACCATTTTTGTTGCAACATTAGTTGCATGCTTTTTACCTACATGAGGGCATTTTTGCATCATCTCAGTCACAACAATCCGGACCATTTGCCTCCTTAGTCTTGGGCCAGGCCTTTTTCCCCTCTCTAAAGCCTGCATCACTTCCTCAGGAAATTTACTCCATGGTATTTCAAAGTTGACATCCCACCGTGTGTCAAGTCCTAGGCTACTGGAGGAGCTTGACGATGAACTTTGGGGTGAAACAGAGCGCGATGGCAGCGATTGGGTAGGTGAGGCTTCCAAAGATGATAGTGAAGTCTTCTCGGGAGTGTGGTCTTTAAATGGCAAAAGATTGATTCACACTGTAAAATTCACAATGAACCGGTCTGCTTTTGATTTTGAAAAGTTGTGTGGATAGTGTAAAGCGTTTTTACTTACATTTCTGTTTCCAAGCAGAAAGAAGCTTTCTGGCTTCTACAGGTCTTAATGCGGTCATCAAATCAGTCTCTGTTACAAAGCGTAGATCATCATACGTCTCGACTCCAATGGACTGCAAGTGCTCTTCCAGGATGTTTTTGTTTACTGCTTGAAGTTGTGGTAGGACTTCCATGATGGCATCATCTAGGAAGGTTAGCTCGGAGTCAGTCATGTTTGCACTGAAGACAAAATGGCACCTTGAAACAAAACAGAAAATATATAGAGTACATACAACTTAACAGAGCAGGGACATGTTTCAAGTAACACATATTAAATGTCAAATTATTTACAGTAAGAAGTGAGCTTTAATTGGACTTTATTTTTCCACAATACTGTGTTTTAGTGGAATGACTTGGTATCCATCAAGAATGTATGATACCAAAGGATAGAAATCGAGCAGGTCATTAATGTTGATTAACTGCAACCCAAGACTGTCCTTTGTCACAGAATACAGATGGTATTCTGAGAGGAAGGTGCCTTTGTGGATATCCATCAAAACATACACAGATGTTTCATTATGAATCAAGATAAGCAGAAGTTCACCAAACTCCATATACTCATCATTTCTGTACACAAGAAACTGTCCTTTTTTATATGCAGTGCCCTTGTACTGAATGTCTGTGGTAACTGTGGTATTGCTTTCTGAAAAGGCTAACTCTCTGATTGCATGTTTAATAGTGTTACTGTAGAGGTTGGGATAAAACGCACAGCTGTCCTTCACTTGCAGTAGTTTACTGCATTCTTGCCCAGCTAAAACTTATGCCTGATACATCTGATGATGCTCTGACAAAGTTTGACAAATGATTTTTAAGTTTTTCAAGTGTCTGGCACATCTTTTAAAATAACTGTGCTTACTTTCAAACCTAAGCATCCATAACCTAATCAATGGACCAAATTTCAAGATCAGTGCTGAATAATGGTGCAAACAGTGGTGATTGGGTTTTATTTGCACTTCAGGAAACAACAACTTTCTCAACTTCAAATATTCTTGGATCAAAATGTCAAGATATGCTATCTGGGACAAGGAAATGTTCTGAGCACAAATAAGATCCACAATGTCTTTTAGCTGGAGAGCTAACTGCCATACTTCATCCTCATGATTTCGCACTTTGTCACCAATCAAAACTGGTAGCAACCTTAAAAGGTTCCAGTTTTGAATGGCTTGACCTGATAACTTGGCTCCGTCCGGGTTGACAGCACATGGCTTTGTGAGTGCTTCAGATCTTTTATACTTTAACTGTTTGATGCGCCTGTTTAAGAGTAAGTACGTGAACCATTTTTTCTTTTTTATAATGTTCTTCAGGTACAGTGTTAGATCATATGACAAGACTCCTTTAAAGAGGTCATGACCTAATCAGGGCGGGAGACCAGGCTGGGATACTGTACGTGAAAAGATTCAAGGGCATTAAAGATAGAGTTTACCTTTATCCCTCTGACGTCTTGGATATTTTCAGCCTGGAGATCAGCAACAGCTGCATCATACGTCTCTGGGGTGCGTAGAGGACCACAGACATTCGGATCAGGCACTTCTTGTGATTTCACAGTACCTGCAAAAATATTGAGAGTGGCTGAAGTTCTCTGTAAACCCATCTATGCAATGAGAACCCAAGTTATCCCCAGCAATACAGTAAAGACCCCCTTTTACTGTTTGTCCATCTACATTTATTCCATCTGTCTCCAAGGATTTCAGGTCTGCCAACAACTCTGAGACAACTTTGGCTACTCCATAACGCTTAAGGTCATCCTCAACACACGACAAGACTAAAAACATTTTATCAGTATTTGAATGCAAATAAATGGGTAAATTTGCTAATGAAATATAGACTGCAAGAACTTTGTGCATCTTTTTAGCAGAACCCAGGGGATTCAATTTCAAATTAATCTTGGTACAAAATCAGTTTGAGGCTTTCAGGGTTTTCATTGAAGAACTGATGACATTTGAAATGTTGTCCATCATATAAATCCATAAAAACCTCTGCATCAGGATCTGCAAACTGTTGTGACTGTGTATTCCTCCCTAAACGTGACTGTAAAAAGCTTTTTAGAGTTTCTGCTACTGGTATGTAGTAAGCAAATATTTGTGTCATGTTTTCATCCATTCCCAGCACCACTTTTTGAGCTATTGTATAGGCTTGACCTAACACGTGCACATTCTGCATTTCCTCAACAATAGTCTGTATAGTTGAGGCAGGAATTAGCAGCTGTCCTTGCAGTTTAAGGTAAAAGAGACACATGTTTCTGACATAAGACTGACTATCATTCTCTGG
>JAOVVB010206663.1:0-10789 GCA_028570985.1 Heterobranchus longifilis
AGTTGAACTTTTTTGACTTCATGCTCCACTGAGCAGCTTTCATAGGAATGAATGCCTCGCTGTCTCCAGGTTTTATTATATATCCATGGTCCAACACAGCATTGACTATAAACACTGCAAAAAGGCAACATTCAGTAAACACTGTCACAAAATGTCATAAAATAATCAGAATAATTTCAAATTGAACATTGTTCTCTCTGTCCTGTAAGCCGCAACCTCTGGTCTGAGAAATGAAGCAAACACTGAAGTGCCAAAAACTGCAGTTCCCCGAATGTCCACTTGAGGCTGGCTCCAAAAGCAAGTCAATCCCCATAGACCCCCATGTTATAATGCCCAACTTTACAGCAGAAATAAACATGTTTACAGCCTGGTATAAACAACGGTGTTGGTCTCTAGCTGATTTCCCCGTCCATGACAACTTAACGGTGAACTTTTTCAAAACTCACCTTTTGAGATTTACCACCTGGAAACGGAAAGACGTGCCGTTAAACAAGACAGTCCAATTTGCTCCGACTGCCGGGCGGAGCTTGGTTTTGGCTCGACTGTTCAACAATGGCGGCTGGATCACAAACGTTCTCATTTTACAGCTAAACAGTATGTCGCTACCCAATCCATACCGGAAACACAATCTGTTCTACACATGCACAAAAGTCAGCGCATGCGCGGAATACGACCGTTCTGCACATGCGGCTGTCATTATGTGTACATCACATTTATAAGCAGATATATGTGTGAAACATACACAAAACATAACACATAGCTTAAAGCTAACCAGGCTAACAGCTAGCCGGTTAGGTACAACATGACATAGCTAGCTAGTTAATGTTAGCTCTCTACACAAACTGTGATGTGAAATAATTGCACATAAAGTTCAGAATTTATATTTTAGTCCAGTAACGGACATAAAACAACAGAAAGATGTTATAGACGATCTTTGATGTGATGTCTGTCAACATGTTCATGCATGCGTGGTAGAAACAAGGTTGCGCATGTGTAGAACGGATCGTCTTACCAGTACGGATGGGGTAACACCCTAAAATATTTCTGAAAACACTTGAAGAAAAAAATGACAATACATAGTGATGTTCAAATTAAGCTTAATGAAGCATTTTCTTTATTTTCTGAGCCCACTAGATGGCGCTCTCTGTTCAACAAAGGGTTGAAAAAACACTGAATTGCCATTCCTTGAGCCTTTTTCTATAAACCAAGAGCGCCATCTAGTGGGGTCAACAACTACAACTCATGCTTCATGAAGCTTCATTTGGACATCACAGTACAGTAACATAATCCTGATTCATATTTGATCAGCACTGCCTAGTTTGACTGTTTGATCTGAGTTTCACGAGGCTGTTGAGCTGGACGGACCTCATTTGCATAAAGTTGAGGTTGAGTCGTGTTTATGCAAATTCAGATATGAATACGAGTGATCAGTCAACTCAGGCAGCTGGACGTCCTGCCCTCACTAGAAAATAATGGGATCTGTCAACTTCACGTACGTTAACAGATCCAGTAGATCTCCACCTTGAGGCTAATTCGAGTCACTGCAGTTGAGCTCTTGGCCGTGGTTGTGGTTGTGTCGGCACCTTTTAGGACATTTTTAATGTAAATATCGGACAAATAATATGGCTTGCTGTGCGTTTAGTTGTACAAACAGTCCGTTCAAGATGTCTGTGCTCCAGTTTGTTTGATGAATGAATTGTAGTGTGTAGTATGCATTATTATTTTTCAACAGTCTTATTCAAAATAATCATCTCAGACAGAGCAATAGCAACTGTTACACATACATTTCGGTACATAGCGGTTTGGGGAGTTATTATTACAGTGTCCATTGAAAACCTGCCTGTTGGGAACGGGCTGAATGTTTGCCCTGTGGTATTTCTGCTTGCAGCTTTCTCTAGAACCGGCAAACACCTTCACACTCGACACTGCGCTTCCTTCTGAGCAACACACCTGCCATGACATCACACACTAGGAAACTGTTAAATTTAGTAATATGTTAATGGAGGTTTCCTCTGATAGTAGGAAACAGACATGAAGACTTTATTTGCCTCGTCAGTCATTTAAAATGTGTATTTTCGGAGCAAAAGGACTTGGGAGCAGTGGGCTTTTGTTTTCGGGATAACGAGTCATCGGACTATCGAGCTTTCGGTCCAGCGGGACATTTTTCAGACTATTGGGATTACAGAACAATGGGCTGTCGGATCAATGGGCATTCCCTGACAGGAAAGGGGTGAGAGAGAGGGGACGACATGCAGCAAAGGACCGTGGGTGGTTGTTGAACCCATGGCCGCTGTGGCGAGGACTTTAGCCTCTGTATATGGGGCACATGCTCTACCACTGAGCCACCAGTGCACCCCCTAGAAGAACATTTTAACATAATAAAATTCATTGCTGGAAGAAATAGAGGACTGAAAACTTTCCTCAGAGGTTTGATCTGCAGTCAGTAAATCTAAGAAGAACTGCAGGCTACACTGACGTGTATGTGTGTGATGTTTAACAAGCAGAAACCATATTTCCCATGGCTGTCTTGTGTCTGTCCAGCTGTCGCTGCCAGGCTGTGTGTCCTTGTCAAGACACACACATGCACACACACGCGCACGCACAAACACACGCACACACACAAGCCGAGCAGCAGTGTCCCAGTCACCAGGCAATAACAGGCTGGAACAGCATTTTCACAGTGAACACCATGACCTCTCTTTTCTTCTTTTATTTTATTATTTTTATTTCAAGGTCTTTTTTTTAATATGCTTTTTAAAAAAATATATGTTGCCATGGTTTTAATTATTGCCACAACCTGGCTCTTACAGCCATGACAAAATGGGCAGCCCGTCCCCGTGTCATTTTACGGCACGTAGTCGCACCAATTTCACAAAACTGTGAACCATAGTAAAAAAAGAATTGACGGTATTATCGCAGTTTCTATTTTAAAATTTTTTAAAATGATAATCATCTTTAACTTTGTTTAGCAAAGGATAATCTACACATTATTCATTACACTCATTCTACTCAGTCATTATTCCGGTTCTGCCCACACAGCACAGATCTACTGATGCTAGGATGGGCTGAATGTTATCTTATTTCATTGCGCATGGTGTCTGAGAGCAGCACTTTTACACACACAGGCGCAGTCAGAAACATGTGTACAGACTCTACCCAATGCATCATGGGATACATCTTCCCCTCCGTAGGTTTGAATGGCTGTAGTGATTCAGTGCACTGAAAATAACTGATTTGCCCATCACCACTGCAATGTAATCACACGGGGCAATATGGAACAGTCAGTAGTAGCCTAGTCTCGCGTAGCCAGCCTTATCTCCACAGCGCTGCTGGGAGAAAGTCTGCATTAAATGCACTTTCACAAACATGTTTAATTCAGAAAGTTAAGACTTTGTAAAACAATTTTTAACGTCTTCTGGATGCAGACTGATGAGGGATGTGATTTGAATATGTGACTTATATGTGTATTATATTTATAAGCAGATAGAACAGATCAGGCAGCTAATTTGAGAAAACTTTATGTATATGGGGGACTTCTTTGCTTGATTGAGTCTGATGTCCCAGCCACACAGGCGTGTTGGCTGCCTCGCTGATCTGCTGCGTCTCGGACGCTTGTGGTGTTCACACATGCAGCGACACATTGTTGCTTTGCTGCTGAACATTGAGTTCGCCTAGGGCCACGAATAACAAAAGAATGTTTCATTTAATTTCATTATAAATTATATTTATTTTGGGTGGCCAGATGTTGCGTCGTTTTTTTGTTTTGTGTTGTTTTATTTGTTTCACACGCATAAAAACAAATCACATTGAAGAAATATAAAGTATGTGTGAGGGTGTTGTAGAAACCTGTAATGGCTTATATAAAAACCACACCCAAAGGATATACAAAAGATAAAATGTAAATATACAAAATCACCAGTAAATTTTAAATGTTCATGCAATGTTTCATACAAAATAAAAAAAATAGGAAAGAAAAGATAATATAAAAGAAACAGCAGTATATCTACAATAGAAACAACAGTTTTTCTACGTCTCTTTCTGTACTTAGACTCAGAGGAATCCATTAAATGTACATTTTCATTCCATGACATAACTCTGACCACGGGATAATTTCAATACAGAAGTTGAAGATTCTTTGCCTTTGTTCGATAATTATGGAAATGCTAATTGTTAACAAAATAATTTCTAAAACTATAAGGTAAATCTGTATTTTTGTATATAGCTTTAAAGACAAATGTACAGGTTTCAAAAGTGTTAATGTGAAAAATACTCCATAACTGCAGTTTAAAAAAGAGTCGTCACCTGAAAACTCAAATTCAACTGTCTGTCATTATGAAAAAGAAACACAGTGACTGTGTGGTAAAAGTGTTTCAATCACTATCCGTCACACAAAATTCTTGTTATCAGTGCGATGCCTGTCACATCTGGCTGTGTCAGATCACTCCTTCTACATGGCGACCTGCAGTAATCCACAGGTTGCCTGTTTCCCTCCCCACTCCTCCCGGTACCTGCAGTAATGTTTTTTGGGATTTTTGGCTGGATGTTCACCATGTCCTGGGACTCCATGTCAGCGATTAGTTTAATTTCCCTCCGTAAATGAACACACAGAAGTCGGAAGAACGACTTTCAACTTGGGAAATGGGACGAGGGAGCACCTTGGCGGAGGTGTGCGCTCTCATGACCATTTGAAGAAGACATTTTGTCTTTAAAAAGACAGTTTGTTTGTAAAGGTCTGCTGGAAGTAACAGAACTGCTTGTGAGAAAGTCCAGGGGCAGGATGAGAAAGTCCGGAGCTCTCTGTTCTTATAGAACTTGTAAGTTCCGATGATATCGTAGAATGTAGAATGCATGGTGATGTCACAAGGACTTTAGCAACCTTAGCAACCAAAGTGTATATATATATATATATATATATATATATATATACATGATTATGTCAGCGGTGGGCCATGCTTACAAGGCTGCACCGCTCCTACTGTACACACCTCAAGGTTGTATGGCTGGGTGAACAATACACCAAGATTCACATACACGCAAACATGATGTCGTAGGTGCACACACACACGCACACACACGCACACACACACACATATAGGGAGAGAGAGAGAGAGCATTTTCACTGTCTATTTATGCAATGTTTCGGCTGTCTTCAAACAAAGTTCTAATCTGTTAACATGGGTGTCAAAATAAAAACCAACAGGTTCAGCGATGCAGATGCGCTCCTGACGTTGGACATGTGTTTGAGGTGTCTAATTAGCCGGGGTGGTTGCTTCTTGTTGGTCTACTTGAAGTATTGTGTAGACTTAATAGAGGACTTTTTAACCTTTATTTATCCAGGTGAAAGCTTTGCTGAGAGCAGTGCTCTCTTTTTTCTGAAAGGTCGTGTTTGTCCTTGCTTGTAGTAATATGTGTTGTTCTTTCACTGTCCCTTCCCAGTCACACTCCAAATTTTCGGCCACAGCAAAATTATAAACCACCCAAATCTTTGCCTTCCTCTCTATCTTTCTGTTCTTTAAAATGCCACTGCAGGACATACTTTCTGTTCCTGTTTCTCTAAGTTGGTAATTTGTTCTGACAGCAGCCGTGTGATTTCATCTCAGATGTCTCTCCATCTGTCTTGACATTCTTTTGCAATTATTTTGTCTTAGAGTCAAAATCTTGTGCGGTGCGCCTCACTGAGTACTGAGGGCCCTGGGAAACAGCTGGTCTGCAAACATCTCCAGACTATATTTTGGATCATTAAGGCTACATGTGGACCTACGTGTCTCTGCAAATAACACTCATGACACAGTTTCCAGTGATTATTTTTGATCATACTCACAGTGTGGCTGTGATAGTATAAATCATATAACTGACTATGTTAGCAAATACGGAGAAGCAAGCAGGTTTGTGGTCGTATAAGGTTGCAGATTTAAAGCTACAGCCAGATGAGAAGACGAGGTTGGGACACTAATTTAGAATGAGCTGGGGTCATTAAATGTCCAGTTGCTGCAAAGGAGCACTGTTAATCTCCAGCAGTATAGAGAGCTCCAGGGATGACGTTTTTTTTTAAAAGTTAGCATCATCCTTGTTCCCTCGTCAAAAAGCCTATGGGATTTTTCCTTTGGATTTTGGATCATTGCAGAAAATACACTCTGCATTTCAACCAACTTCCTGTACAAGACACGCCCACTTGTTGCATTATCTGAATACATATAAGATAGTAGCTCTCTCCAACTAATGAGAACCACATTTTTAACACACCCAAGTATGAATGCTCTCAGAGAAACTACAACGCACATTTCGGACTTTTCTACACATGGAAGAGAGCATCATTAAGTGTAGATCAGCATGACTTTAACATCATCATCAGTATGACATGGCCTACTTTCTTCTTTCAAGTTCATTTGTGTCCCATAGCGCTCTCGTTCTTTCATGGCTCTGTCATGTCATTACGAACATATCACGGAGGACACATTTTCATAAAAACTGGCCAACATGCCAGATAATCTGCACTCAGTGTGACCTTCTGAACATAAAAGCATGAGTAGATCTGGAGACCTGATAGCCTCTTGTGTCCGTTATGGCCATGTGTTTTTGCTCTGTTGTGAAGCACAATACGGTCTCTTGCTGGCTATAGAATGCACAGTGTACATATTATGGAAACATGCTGATTACACATGAAAATAAAGGCCAGAATGTACATAGTGCATGTGTATTCTGTGGAAACAGGTAATTACCCATGAAAACAGTCGGTGGGTGTCAAATGTTGCTTGAAGCGTCTGCATTGGAGTGCTTGCATGGACCATGTTTCTCCCATAGACTGTAAAAAATAATGTGATGTAGCAGCAGTGACGTCACCCATTGCTTGACTATCATTTTGAAGCCTCAAGTTTGGCATTTGGCCGTCGCCATCTTGGTCTTTTGGAGCCAGAAATGACCATATTTGGACAAGAGGGCAGATGTGGGGAGGATGATGCTGCTAAGTCAGGGTCGTCCATGGTTTTAATGGCGCTGTGCTGCGCTAAGCGATTTTCAACCGGTCAGAGCCGCTCCTGGAAGCTCCGTCCATCTTTTTATACTGTCTCTGGTTTCTGCCCTAATCTTCCATGATCCACATCTACACACCCCAAACCAAGCTTCCAGCTAATATTTTAGCATGCTAAAGTTTATTTTTATATTGTCTTACAACAGTTCAAAAAGATAACTAAGCAATGTTTACACAACAGACAATGCGTGCCTCTAAATTTAAGGCTGGTGACATGCTTTCATGCAGAGACAAACCAACAATGAATGTACTAAGTATTGTGTGTGTATCAAAGTCTGATATATCTTCTTCCTCTGTGCCATAGAGCTCCATTGTAGTCCAAAATCTATTAAGAACACATCAATGAGCCACACTGCTGCACTGGGTGACATGGACTTTCATTACCATGAACACACACACACACACACACACAGTAGTTTATTTTGACTCAATCCCACACACACCGTCCTGCTGCCCCAAATACTCACTAGAGCACCAAATGTGGATTACTCCACCACTGAAAATAGTCCCCAACAAATGGACTATTTCCTCCTACAGTCCATGCATGGACTGTAAAAAATAGCGGACAGAGCTTCTGGGTCTGAAAAGTGAAGCCAATGCGGAAGTGCCTTAAACCTGCATTCTTTATAATGACCAGCAGGGGGTGACTCCACTGGTTGCAAAAAGACGTCCGGTTGTATATAAGTCAATGAGAAAATGAGCCTACTTCTCACTTGATTTATTACCTCAGTAAACAGTTTCATACTGAGTTTATGGTCTCAATCGCTAGTTTCAAGTCTTCTTCAATACAGCATGATGATTTAGTAAGCTATGGTCTCATTAACAAGAAAATTGATGACAAAGAAATGTCAATCAAAATAGAGGCTTTAGCAATGCAAACCAGGCCCAATACTATAATTCATATGGTAAATGGTAAATGGACTGTACTTATATATCGCTTTTCTAGTCTTTGCGATGACTCAATGTGCTTTACACTGCGAGTCATTCACCCATTCACACCACATTCATTCAGGAGGATGGCAGAGGTTACCATACAAGGCACATTGCTCATCAGAGGATATAAACACTCACACACTCAAACAGCAAGGATACTTTGACATGTAGACTGCAGGGGCTGGGGATCGTACCTTCCGGTTAGTGGATGACCGCTCTACCTACTGAGCCACATGGTTTTCCAACGAAAAAGTAAAAAAAAAAAAAAAAATCTGAAAAGGGGCTGGAAGCACATCTACTCTTCTCCCTCACTGTCATAGCTACGCTAGTCACTTGTTACAGCCATACGTGATTTGATTGGTTCCTTAGACATATGATGTCAAATAACTGGATGTCTGAATCCAGATTTTTGAGACTGTTGTTGGTACACTGCGGTTTCAAGGCAACAATTCTCAGCCATGGTGTTGACTGCACTCATGATATGTCTTGTAGCAAATAAAAAACACCATATAGACAAGTTAACATGGTTAAAAACGGGATTTTCACCGGAGGGGCTCTTTAAAAACAAATACTGAAGTAAAGTAAGAGAGGTTAGTTACAGGAGAAAATCTCCTAACTTTCTTACTCTTCATACTCTCACACACCACTTTGAGTTTTTCACTGCTCTGGAGTCACTTTGAGGTTTTCCTTAACTAATCAGAATAGGTCTGCCTCCAGAACAGCTTTTTGCAAGCAAAATGTGGCACTTCTGCTCAGTGAGAGAACCTTGACCCTATCAAAATGTACTGGTACTGAAAGTGTGTGTGTGTGTGTGTGTGTGTGTGTGTGTGTGTGTGTGTTAATAGGACTCAGTAAGTGATGGGGAAGTATCTGGCTGGAGGGCTGCCAGCTCTGTCGATTCTGTAGATAAAACCAATGTGAAGAAAATGAGAGCAGGAGCTGATTGGACTGAGCGGGCCTTGGCCATAAAAGGAGAAATGAAGACTAATGGGCATATGATTGGCCGGGGAGATGGGACACAAATGAGAGGCTGGTGGGGAGGGTGGCGGCCTGGACAATGACTAATGACAACTCCATCCCACAATCAGGACATCCACCTACTGAGAGGATCATTGGCCTTTTGGTCTGGATGGCAGGCTCATCGACCACACTCCCATTCAGTGACTCACACACACACACGCCAGATGGACACAGCGTGCAGGAGAGACCAAACACATGCACACCACACTCAGCAGTTCAGTAATGTCATTTAATATGACTATTTGTCACTCCTTAAAGTTATCGTTAACATCATTATCAGATAAATGAGCTTGTCCTCTTCCTCTCCATCATCACCAACTGATATTTAATAGTCACTCTGAACAATTATATCACCAGTGACTAAACATTCATGTTGTCACATCCCTGATTAGTAATAAGTCAACAATGGGCCGCTCCAACAAGGCACCCGGCAGAACGGCCCCAGATCAACATCAGCTGCAACAATGCATTCTCATACACCATTCATATACAGTGATATGATACGAAAAGTATTGCAGAGCAGTTTGTATACATACAAACTGGTCTTCTGGTTTAAATACACGGCCCAGTCGCGTGATAGAGACGTCA
Organism: Heterobranchus longifilis; assembly: GCA_028570985.1. Lineage (NCBI taxonomy): Eukaryota > Metazoa > Chordata > Actinopteri > Siluriformes > Clariidae > Heterobranchus > Heterobranchus longifilis. The sequence continues at coordinate 9,569 of JAOVVB010206663.1, forward strand.
TTAACGTTGAGATTAACGTTGTAAAATGGGAAGAATTCGGTAGGTTTAGACAACAACATGAGTTGGTATGGTTAGTAAAAAAACACTGTGATTGCAATAAAGTCACATTAAAAATCCTACTACCTACTTCCAGTTTTGGTACATGTCCCAGTCGCGTCATTTACATCGCAATTAACATTGTCAAACGGGATTAATTCTGAGAGTTTAGGCTACAAAACAACTTTGTATGGTTAGTAAAAAAAACACAGGGATTGGCATTAAAATCCCTACTTCCTACTTCTGGTTTAAATACATGTGACGTTTGCGTGATACACACACAGACTCGAACTCCGGTCTCTTGGGTGAAAGTCCTGCGTGTGTTATCACAAACTATTTTGACACAGAGAGGGTGTGAGGCCCTGTGCGAGCTTGATGTGCAACACCCTGATCACTGCACATAAATCACAGCACAACACACAGAGCCCAATATAATACAAATGCACTTTTTAGTGCTGTACACAATATTAATACATTACAACAGATGGGATATGAACAACATGAACATCAGATTTATTTTTTCAAGCTAGCAAACAAGCACTGTGTGTGAACTGTATGACCCACTCAGCAGAATTACACCATTCACTGTTCGCAGTAATTACTATGAAAAGTAATGCACTGTAATTTGTGAGCCAATTGCGAGCCCAGCTTATTATGTGCCACATTGACATTTTATTTGTAGACGGCGACCTCTAGTGGCCGTACTAATTATGGTGGTAGTAAACAAGGAAGTGAGGCAATGTAATAGAAAAGACAATGAAGGCTGTTTAGGGCAGGCGGGAGGGGGGTTAGATGGGTCCAACAAACAAAGGACTTTCGTGTCCTGTTTGAAACTAAAAGTCAACATTGTTATTTTATGTCAAGCCACTTCAGTTCGTAGTGTGACATCCTATGTCATGTTCTACGTCACCACATAACTGCGTCCAGTTTTTTCCAATCCTAGTTGTTTATTTCTGAACAATACCAAGTAGTTTAGTTGCCTAAACCTACCACAGTACTCCTGTTTCACACTGCTAAACACAACAGCGGTCCTATTTCATATGATATCATACAAAACGTTGATAGAAGGGCGGTGTTAGATCGCCAAGCTTACACCTTACACAGGTGTTTACTTGGTCCAGGTCTCCGTTTAAAGGGTCCGAATCTCCAACCTGAAGAGTATTACCCTAACAGTTGAAAGAGATT
>JAOVVB010206674.1:0-10789 GCA_028570985.1 Heterobranchus longifilis
ATGTATAGGTATTTATTTTATTTATTTATCTTCTTTTTTTTTTAAATTTGTTTTTCAAGAAAATCCACTGTTAAAAAGACATGTTTTTATTAAAGTGCATGATGGAGTCATCGTGTTTTTCATGATTTTTTGGCCATAATTGAGCAGCCCTGGTGGCCACTGTACCAACAAACATGTGCAACATCTCTGGATGACAGCCAATAAATTCACCAGCATCATGTGGCCGAGGAAAACTGCGTTCCCTTATAAAACTGTAGCGTCCGTTAACGGTGCGCCATGTGCTGTAAACTCACCGTATTACATAAGTGCGGAACGGTATGATGTGCTGCATGACCGCAGGAATGTGCAACCATATCCGGATCTGTGGGCAGAAACACAACGCAAAATATTTACACACATGAAAACACAGCAGATAAACAACATCTTCAAAACTACAAGTAGCTAAAACTATTTTACATAGATATAATTTAGTTTTTATCAATGAGGATATAAATATTAGAAACACCTGTCGATGAATAAATGATAACCTTCATAAAGAGAGGATATGTAGTATCTGTAGTCTCTGCATTACTTTTATTCTATTTCTTCATTTAGTTAAGAAGTATTGATTTTTAGAGCGTTACGCTGAACTGAGTTAAAATATAAATCACGGCCGGTAGTATGTTGTTATGAAGTGAGAGTGCACATGAGAGTTTTACTGTTTGCTGTTCATCACAGTATTATTGTAATATGTGTATTTGTTGTTTTTACTGTGTTGGATGTATGTATTGTTGTTTTTACTGTTTTATACTGCAGACACTGTGAAGTCCAAGGCAAATTTCCCACTGGGACAATAAAGTCTATCCTATCCTATCCTATATTTACACTACTGTATGTTACAATTGGCAGCAGCGTGACGAGGCGCTGGGCATCTACTCTGAGCTGAGTGCTGCACGTTTGGCTTTTTTTTCTGGTTGGTTTACAAATGTTCAACTTTGGGTAAAATGCTGCACCTGCACTTCCAGCCGTTTCATCTCAGTTGAGGAGTTGCCTGACAAATACCATAAAGACCAACTGTCACATCGTACATGTACAAATGCTGAACAACATAAAAAGACAAGATATTAATACTGCTAGGCCGTATATACATGTCCTCTCTCCCTGTGTGCTTCAGCCTTCCCCTCATCCAGAGTAGAGCCACCCACACTCTGCTCTGCGCAGATCTGACACCTGCGACAGCACGGAGGTCCCCAGGGACCGTTCCGATAGAGAAGAACCTCATTTTCAGTTCATTAAATGTACCCAAATTCACAAATATGTAGGATATGACTACAAACTTTCCTGTAATCTTACGTCACAATGTCTGCCAACTGTAGTGTATTACTATTATCAGCTGGAGCACGCAGCGCATGCCGTTTACATAACGTTATCCTTCATCTGTGTGGATGCTCTTATCGTTTTCGTTTGTTATTGATGTGGATGGCCTTATAAGGGCCAGAGCAAGTCTACTGTACCTTGTGCCAAGCTGCCGACATTTTAACTTCTGTTCCGTATCATAGCAACCAGACTCATCCATGGCGTCTCAGCTGGAAAAAAACACTGCGCCTCCAAAGTGCTCTTAGCGCTCCTTGCTGGACATTTTCAGAATAGCGGCTGACATTTTCAGCTGGGAAAAAAAAGCTTTGATAGACACATACAGCCTCATGAAAGCAACACCGACGATTGTCCAACCGATGAGAATTCGGTCGGACAAGAGCATATCGACCAAACAGTCGACCAACCTCTCTCTCTCTCTCTGAGATTCTTAATCAGTTTGAGCATGCTGTGCATCAAAGAGCTTTGTGCTTATGCATGTTCTCTACTGTATATTCACACTTCATACACACAAGATCTGGAATCACAACCAGTTTAGGGAACTCTCATATGTAAGATACTTTAATGTAGATTACTCACCAAGAGACATCCTGCATAATTAGAATGTGCAAAATGAATACATTTTCACCACTGAAAGTTGTAAGTCACTATCTCAGTCACATCGTAAATCTCTGTGAAATGTGATTTCATTAAGCTGTAGGGCAATAAAGATTACCAAGCGAAAAGTTCATTGAGTCATTGAGGACTTAATCAAAATAGTAAAATGAAACAGGCCTTGCTAAAATCGACCCACCTTTTTATAGACGTGGTTACAAAATTAGAATATCTTCAAGGAAAGTTATGATTTGCACCATAAATCTCACAATTTTCACATCGTCATGAGCCTAAATTTGATCGGGCCTGGAATGATGGTTCATTTCCTTTCTGATCTAATTCACAGGCAGCCAAAGTTTCTCGCTGTGATAAAAAGTCTGAAAGTCAAAGACAAAGGGAATTGTAGCGGCAGTGTAAGCTCCATGTTGAGCGTGCCTGCAGATACCGCTGAAGGGCTTAAGGAGGGCACACAGTCTCTCCGGGGACTAAGAGGGACTGACAGTGGCACTCTTTACTCTGACTGGGGCAAGCTGCACCAGTGGGCCCACTTGGACACACACCCAAACACACATACACATGCTGGAGTGCAGATACAGAGACTGAAAACAGAGGTTATATGGAGAAAGACATGCCGGAAGAATCAGCAGACGAGGGTAGACATTTATTTAGAGGGATAAGAGCAAAGCTTCCTTTGATCTTTAATGGGTTTGAGATTTATCACTGCATTATAATGCTTTCCTATTTGGCACAGGAAAACACTGCTAATGTGACAGCGATTTGAATAGAGGATTTTACTATAGCATTTTCAAACATTATCCGGGTTTAAAAAACGTGGGAGACCACAGACATAATGACAGATTTAACCGATTTTAATCGTAAGAATGCACACATCTCACAATTCAGGTAAGACGCAGGACCACACAATTGCCGTTTGTACAAACAATTTCCGAGTGGTGATTCCAGGGACCTGGGATCTCACAGAAACTCGCGTGATCAAACGTGACTTCTGATGAAGTATGTTTTGCACCGAAAAACAAAAAAATTAGAAAAAGGATGAAGTGAATGAAATCATGGCTTGGAATAGACGGATAGATATAAAAATGTTTATATATTTTGCAGTGCAAGCCTGAAATAAAGTTTTGTTTTGGTCTCAAACTGGACTAGTGCAAGCAACATGTTTGGTGATGCTTCCTGGTGTTTCGGTTGAACGAGTGACTGACTTTCAGCTGAATGCGTCTGTGGTTGCTCGTAGTAATCTACAGAAATGTTTGCCATAGATAATAAACACAGATGAGTATGTATTCAAAATTGATTAAAGTAAAATTGAAGGCTTTTACAAAGACACCTTCATGTTCTGTTCATGTTTTCATCAGCTGCCATAACTACGAACAACCACGACACATTCGGCTGAGAGTCACCAGTTAACACGGTCACTCATTCAACCAAAACACCGGTCAGGATTTCGAATGTGTCATATTTACGTATCGAAATCAGGTTCACTCAGTTCCAGTCAGTATTACTAAGACTATGTCTGTAAACCCCTCACACTACAGGATCATTTGGGCAGATAATCTGTTCCCACCAGCCTTGAATTGGGAACACCCTGCGAGTGTAGCGAGGGGTGAATCAGCCCAATTATCCTCTAGTGTCGGGTAGGGCTGCACAATAAATCTGTTTTTTAATCGACATTGCGATATCACTTTGCGCAATAAACACATCACAAAAGACTGCGACACATCGCAAATGACACTCAGGGATTTTTTGAGTTAGTTAAAAGAGAGTATGAGTAGAAAACTGCTCTTTAAAATGTAACTATCATTCTTTTTTTAATGATACCTTTTTGTGTTCAGTTCAATGTTCAATTTGTTGGAAATATTTTTTTTTTCATTTTTCAAAGCAGCAGAAAGGCAGCACTGAGTACACTTTAATATCTGTTTATTCAAGTGATATCATTATCACGTTATTCAACATCATCGCATATTTTCCTCATATCGTGCAGCCTTAGTGTGGGGCCAGCAAAAAGAGAGAGAACAAAAGTATGGCACATGGTTCCACAGGTTGATTTTTCACCAAAAATTCAGATCCACTTTTTTCCCCATGCACTGCCTTCCAAAATTCATTAGTGGTCGTTATGGTGTCCTGATAAAGATGCTGTTTTTCTTTCTCTGTCTTTCTCTCAGTTGTTGTTTGTCTCTACAGTACCCTGACTGTACTAGCATTTGCCTATAATGCTTATGCCAGCAGCTGGCCCTGCCAAGATCCTAATCTCATGTTGATTGGGCTGCAACAAATGACTTTCATTAACAATTAATTATTTTCGGATTCATTGATTAATCCTTTAGTCTCTAAAATGTCAAAAAAAACTGCTTTTCAGTTTCCCACATCCCAAGGTGACACCCTCAGTGACTTGTTTTGTCCAACTAATTAATTTTCTGTTTATCAATTAATTAACTAATCGCTTGTGTCCGCTCTCAGTCAAATTTAATATGTATTTGTTGTCTGGTTTTATGGAGGGGTTTTCCTTTTAATAGACGGCAAGCAAATTAGTGTATTCACGATTTAGTGTAGTCTAATTACTGTAATTATCTGTAACTCTGCTTATGCTTTACATATAACTCACTGAGGTCAACTCCTAGATGCCAGCTGCTGCTGTGTGAGTGCAAACATCACTGCAAACCCTTTCAGAGCTATTCTTTACCTTCATCCCCGTGATTTTTACTGCCTTACCCATCAACAGAAGACGGCTTTATGAGCTGAGAACAAAAATGATTGCTTTTGAATTCCGATTATATGCCTCCGCGCTCAGCTCTTTCTTTTCCTGACGCTCTGTCTCTGCTCCTGCGCCTACCCTCTTTCCCCAACACACACGCACACACACACACATTTATATACAGTACATATATGCCTGCTGGAGTTTGAGGATAAGTTATTGTGATTTGGATCTCAACCAGCAAGGTCTTCAGTAGCACTTTGCAGAGGACAAGGTGTATTTGCATACCCCCAGGGATGTGGAAATATTAATAAGCTGCTGTCAGGTCACATTTCTATGACTGAGTAAACACATTCACTCTTAAATACTTTCATAGACCTCAGATGGCATCAACGTCTTTCTTAAGTTTAGGCCTATACTGTATTATCAATCACAAAATATTGGTTCATGAGGCAATGCAGTTCATTTGTCCAGTGTTCCTGGTTTATTGCTAATGTAGTTGGATTATTTTGTTGCTGCAGACAAAAGACAGATTTAATCAGATTTAATACATGAGGGCATGCAAACTTAACTTCATCAGATGGTTGTTTCACAGTATCATCAGAGAAGCCATCATAAACTGTTTGGGAAAACAGCAGGTGCATTGAAAAAATACCTGCCAGGTGATTGGGCGAACCATCTATCAAACTTGTGGCAGTCAGGAGGAAGTACAGAAAAGCCTTCAGTGCTGTTCTTTGCTCTTCTTTCAATGAAGAAATATTCTCCAGTTCTGATATAGCAGACGCTATTGGCATATCGCGGTATCGCAGCATCTACACAGAGCCACAGTTGTTGTTTTGAATGAATAGTTGCGCAGCTCACACACCTGTACCTGCCGGTACCGTTAGCTCCTCACAGGACATGGAGCCATCATTGTTGTTTTGAATGAATACCTAAACCACGGCTGTAGCTACGAGTCGCTCCTCACAGGATGCTGATTGGTCCTGTCAGATCGTGTCATGACCCAAACGATTGTACTGGAGCTTGGCAAGATGGATTTGTGTGATTAAGAAATCTGTGATTCTCGCATGATCCTGTGATATCACGAGAATCCAGCTGCCATGCAAGGTAAATGCGAACTAGGGTTGTGTCCAATTCTCACTACCCCCAAATAATTGATCAAATCCCTTTTAAAGGTGTCAGAAAGACTTTGAGGAAAGGTGTACCATTCAGAGTGACTGCTATCATTACTGCCAAGTCAGGGGCATTATTGCCAGGAACTTAGGCAAGCAGAAGAGATGGCCCTCTGTCCTAGAATCTCAAATTGGATCAGAGACAGCTAAGCTTACAATTATAAAAGATACAAAGGTGGCCACCCTGATGGATTAGTCTTCAAGCTGAAGTACCCAATTTGCACTTGCATGTGATAAGGAGGCTATTTACTTGTGAATTTGTTTTTGCATTACTGTCACAACAGTGAGTATGAAACCAGAAATGCGTGGTATGGTAGCTCGAGCAAGTACTGCATGTCATTGTGGCCATGTAGTGGACTTTAAAACTAGCAGTCAATGGCTCGTCTGAGGGGCCACTTGCAATCAGACACAAAGTAAATGAAAGATTGATTGTTCAACCAGGATGCTCAGGGGGAGGACAACAGTAACTACAAATGTTCACAAACTGTTCACCACTTAGTGCGGGTTATATCCCCTTAACTGGTTTGCAGTCACCTTTCTGCAGCTAATTTAGAGATCATTACACAATGCGTCCTCATATTCAACATTATTAGTAAAAGAAAAAAAGTTTTACTCTGAGTAAAATTGTTAGTTAATAATCCTAAAATATGGTTGTGGGTAGCAGAGAAATCAGAATACCTGCTGCATGTATACACCAGATATAAAGAACATGGCTAAATACAGACTTGTATTGCATGCTAAGTGTTATTTTTCTTAGGGTCCTGTTCAAAATCACATTCAACCCGCTTTCTAGCCTCAGATTTTAGTTGCAGTGTTCAGTTCTCTCCCAACAGGTGAATTATTTCAGCATGCATAACCTCACATAAATCATATTTGTTTGTAGACCTTTTGAGCGGGGTCACTGAAGTCAGTCCTGTGTGTTTCTGCTTCTGTGTGTGGCCCTTCTCCAGCTTGTTTCTGTGCTCCTGGTTCTGCCCCTGTCTGTGCAGTCTTGTCCACACTTGCTACCTCTATCTGTTGATTTGTCATCTGTGCAGTCTCTCTCTGTAGCCACACTCTCTTCGACCATCTGGAAAACTGCTCAGTGTCTGTAGTGGTGACTTAATTGTGACCCAAGAGCAATGAAGGTCTCCAGTCTGAATGTGACTCATGCATTTCATATGCTTGTACTGCTATTTCCAAGGTCAAGAATGAACCTTCAGGCTCAGTTTCTGAGTGAACTACCAACACCAAGCCTATTGTGAAGGGCTATTTGATACTTAAGATTCTGGATGGAGTGTCACTGAAAACAGTACCTTACCAGTGTATTTATCTCTGCACAATTGTGGTAACACTTAACCTTAAGTATCAGCACACTTTGTACAGAGAGAGGGTGAGAGCCAGATAAAAGACTTGCTACAGAGAAAGCCTGCTGTACACTAGGCTTGCCATGGGAATCGGTGTTACACGGTATTGGGACATACACCGATACCCCCACCGTTTACTTTTAAAAAATATAAATAAAACCCATTTAGTTTTTATTTTGAGTATCAGTGCCCACCTTGTCTGCTCCGTGCAGCAGCAGCACAGAGGAGTCAAATTTCACTTCCACGACAAGACGATGACAGAGGAGAAGTTAGTGTCAAAGTGAAAAGCAAACAAACAATCAGATTATTTCTATCATATATCTATATCATTTATAATAGATTATCAGTGTGTTTTCTTGCAAGATTCACTCGCAGCTCACAGAGAAAATATACCAGATACTAAATCGCGAGCTGACCGTGGTGCTCTGTGCCACTATGATCTGGAGTGGACAGACCAGTTGGCTCTGTGCATATAACTGTAGTCTGCTGACTTCTATTTAAATGAATATAGTCTACGGTTAACATGGGTGCTGAAGGGAAGCGCGCAGCGCCAAGGGGCACTACTGCCTCATGTCTAAACCCGGCAGCTGCCAAAATGGGCCATGCAGGAAAAGCTTGACCGGAGATTCACGCCCATCCATGGTGCCTTTGCGGCGTAAGTTTATTAAGTGGTGGGAACATTTCCTCACCGTGGCATCCCTGTGCAACAAGTATGGCAGATTTCCCAGAAAGATCTATTGGTGTATCATAGAGCCGTTTATGCCCCATCAGTGAGTTATACTTTCATATTGTGCTTTTTAGCATTTTGTAAGAGTTGGTATCACTGTTTTGAAATGTATGATTTGTCTGTTTGGAAGAAAGCTCTTCAAATGGCAAAATTGAATTTGATATACTCAGGCGTAGGACATAAAGCTCGGGGCTAAGATTTAATAAACGAGACAACATTAAAAAAGCAGTGAGTCAGTAAGGAATCGAGACAGCGATCACACCAGTGCACCTTGCCAGGACAGAATGAGATGAATCAAATTGGCTTTGAATTTAAAAATATTTTAATATGACATTTGTTTTTTTATGACATTTGTATTTCCTACATAATTTTCCTAAATATGACAAGCAATTACCTTTGTCCGGGTTTTGGCAGCATGAGCGAGTGGGCTCTGCCAGGATTCTGCCTTTTGAGGGTGTGCTTTTAGAATTCAATATGCAATTTGAGATGTCTCTGAAGCTCTTTGTCCACATCCACTCTTTTTCTGTCAGTGACAAGACGGCACATAAAAGCACCGTAGCTGCTGCGACAGACATTGTGATCTCAACAAACTACTGTATACCCATATCCCACAGAGAAGAGTCTCCAGAAATAAACTCATAGACTCCCAGGATTGTCTGATCATTGTCATAGCATATATACAGGAATCTATTTTTAAAATTTGTTATGATCCCTGAAGCCTTTTGAAATGCATGAAGATTAATGAGAATCCTATCGTGAATGTAATTTAAAAACAAGTCAGTGAGGAAATGGCACCCGTGGCTAGGCAGGTGGGTTGCTTGTTCTCAGAAATATTTGCCACTTTCTTTGAAATTAAATCACTGAATAATTTATTATTCAACAAATTTAAATGTAAAATGGCTCGGGCAGCCAGCTACCGGGGGAGAGAGCTGTACAGCAGCTGCAATAATAGCAAATATAACAAGCAGGAGGTTTGCAGCTCTTTTTTTTTCTCACAGTGAGCCGAGGATTGTGCCGGTGTCCAAAAAGGTGACTAGAAGCATGCATATGTAATGTGATGAGGTCATGGGGTCTGATCAAATAGAAGTTCGGTCAAAGGTTGTGGGTGATGGTTATGGTATATTGTCAGCATCACAAGATTAATTATGATGTCAGATTGTTAAATTGCCTCATATTATGAGGTTGTCCCTCATAATTAAAACCCCCACCAGGCAAACTTCTTCTAAAAGGTCTGCCCTGAGGTGCTGTTATGAGCAAATACGTTATTATTAAGTAGAGGTGTGAAAAAATGGATTCTCAGATGGTTCTCTCTTGAAAGACTATGTCTCAATGCAGACAAGTTAATAATCGGAATAATTGGCCCCCAGGAAGTGTGCAGACCGTTGAAGCCAATTTGACATAGTGGCCAAACGGTGGTATTACATTTATGGCGGCCGTCACGTGATGCCTAGGGTTGGGTACCTTTCACATTTGTACCGGTACCTTTTTTTGGTATTTTCTTCTCTCTGTAATAACAAAAATTTAATTTCAGTCCAAACTTCACAATTTCGACATTGTTATTTACTTTGTTATTTATTTAGAACATTGTATTATTTATTTAGAACATTTTACACACCACACAAAATAAAACCCCTCCCTCTCCCATCCTTGTCCTGCAGCCTGTCAGTCCATCATGAGGGCATAGAAAACACCTTGTGTTTGTCTCGGAGGAAATTGAAAGCGACATTTCACACACATTGCAGATAAGGGAGTGCACTCAAGAAACATACATAACATTTATGTCCTGTCATCACCTACGTGAGCTGATATGTAATATTGATTGGCAGGCTTCGTATTCTCTCTTCCGTGTGAGATTTTTTCACAAGCTTCAGACAGAAGCTTGTGCTCTCAGGTACAGACATTTGGCACTGTTTGATTTAACGTGAATCAGTATTTGGTAGTACCAATGTAATTCGGTCGGTACCCTTAAAAGTACCGAGTTCGGTACCCAACCCTAGTGATGCCATGGGGCCCAAAAATAGTTTTCCCATTGACTTACATGGCAAAAGAGACATCTATAAAAACCATGGTTAATTTTTTTCCCGCTGTCACAACCCCCACGAAATGACTCGTTTCACTATCAGGATTAGACCCGTTAGTTTGCTAGCATTTCGAAAGTCTAGAAGAGCCGCACGATTTAATTATTTAATCCCCATTCAATTAGCCGGAGCACTAAACTGGACGTAGTCGGCTTTGTCGGGGGAAGTCTCTGCCGTTCATCTCGGGATTTTTAGAGGCGGCAGTTGAACTTTTTTAACTTAATTTGAGCAGCTTTCATAGGAATGAATGAAGCTCCACCTTGTTCGCTGTATCCAGGCTTTATAGAGAAATACTGTAACTCACATTTCATCATAGTATTACAGTAGCTGCTGTCATCACTATCATTGCCTGGAGCTTTTACTGTGTTTGTTGGCCAAACAAAGCCAGCTGTTCTTTGGTTTGAATATGGAGTACATACATTTGAATTCTGCATGATCTTTTCCAAGCAGCTCAGATCAGACAGCTGTGGTAAGCAAAGTGTTGCACATCAAAGTCCACGGTGGATTTTTAATGTTGCTCTCTATGCTCTCCTCTTTATCTTGCACATGATTGTGGCTTGCTGTAATGCATCACCACCATGTCAACCCTGAATGATTATTAATCTTCTTGGGTTTTCCTTGCATATTATGTAACAATGCACTTTTTTGATATAGCACTCAGCCTTGGGATTAACAAAGTAACAGGGTTATCAGTTTGTTTTTAAGGGTTGATTTGCATCAGGGACTACAGGAGGAAAATAGCATTTTTGCTATAACCTGGTGCAATACATCTCTCTTTGTTTTATACAAAGTTAATGTTTTATTGTGCA
>JAOVVB010206683.1:0-10789 GCA_028570985.1 Heterobranchus longifilis
GGGTAATAGGTTAATTGGTGACTCTAAATTGTCCATAGGTGTGAATGTGAGTGTGAGGGTTTGTCTGTCTCTATGTGCCTGCGATTGACTGGCGACCGGTCCAGGGTGTACCCCGCCATCGCCCGATGACAGCTGGGTTTGGCTCCAGCCGCCCCCCGCGACCCTCTAAAGAGGATAAAGCGGTAGAAGATGGATGGATGGATGGAAGATCTTTACCTAACTTTAACCACATGGTGGCCATGCGGAGACGATCACATTAGACATAAAAGTGGGTAAAAATGTTGGCACTGGACATTGAAAACAACGCGTGCATTGAAATGTAACCCGGGTTTTGCAGAAACGTCCAACACCCAGACGATTTGGCCGTTGTCACATGATTGCTGCTAGCAGGTCCAGAAGGCTGTTGTCAGCGTATTGTATCAGTGATTGTGACTGGAGCAAAGGCGGAAGCCAGATGATGAGGTATAAAGAGTGTTCAGGTTGGGGGGGCGATGGGTTGTAAAACACAGGACTTTCACACGGGAGACCGGAGTTTGTGCCCTCAGATCAAACAACATTTTCTGTCATTTTAATAAGTCACTTTCATATCCCGTAAGTGTCCCGTAAGTTTTTTAAATGTAGGTGTTTTTTCTAAACCTACCGACGTGTTTTCTGTGCCTAAACCTACCGAAACTCACGGAACTGTAGATGTTTTTTTTCTAAACTTACCAAAACTCACAGAAATGCAGATGTTTTTTCCTAAACATATCAACATATTTTCGGTGCCTGAGCCTCATGAAACTCACAGAAATTAAGTAAGGTTGTTTACTTTTAAAGGAAAGTGAAACCTAACAAACATGCGACCTGCATTGAATAGGCTGATAACAGCCTTCTAGCAGGGCCAGCAGGCGCCTACTGACTCATATCTATGAGGCTGATAACCACTGATAACATTGATTCAATCGTGTGATAACATCCGAAGCGGGTGAAATATCTACGCTCTTATCTGGCAACAGGGCTGTGTCCTGAAGATCCTTTATAATTCTAGTCTAGTATAATATATTCTGACTTGATCTGCATTATAGGAGGAATGTCAATCAGTCTTTTTAAGCCAACCATGTCCCATTTAGTCTTAAAGGATAATTCCAGTCAATTACAACTTGGGTTTTATTTTTGTATAGTTTAAGTCATTGTTCTTATCAGTTATAATAAAATTGTACTCGCTCATTGCAGAGATGAAGAGAGAAGAAGACGACAGATGGAAAAGTCAGACAAGTTGTAAACAAACCTCCAGTTTAAACAAACTTATTTAGAGGATAAAACTAGGATAAAACTACAACAGTTTATCACCTGTCTATTATAAACATCCATAACAGTTTACAGACCCACTTCCTGCTTCGACTGCTGCACTATGTGTAATGAGGAAACCCTGTCTCTTCAAATTTAGGTTGATTTGCTACTCAGTGGGTTTGTCTGATACATTTTGGAGGATTAGGGATTACGTTCTCCTGCAATGTTTTTTCCAATACAAGAGTACATTATTCGCACAGAAGTTAGTGGATGGTCCAATTGTGACACTGTAAAGCAGGGTTTATGTTGTGCATCCTGTGTCTGGTTTATACTAAAACACCTTAGATAAGGTTAGGGAAAGATCGTCCCGTCTCATGTCGGAACGAGCACAAGTATCGACATGCAAAAAAGGGATTCAGGGCGGGTCTATGTCCACTTACTGCTAACTGTGGGAGGAGAAATGGGGCTCATGCACATTTACCCAGTTCCACAGTTATTGATATTTCTAAAACAGAACCAGGCGTATGATGAAAACAACAAACTTATCCCTGCAGTTAGACAGTTACCTGTACATTCGATAGTGAGATGCTGCAGATAAATTACATTTTCATTAAAAATATATGTCTTATATGTCTTATCTAACATGTTATCCGTTACTAATTGGGCCAAACTCACGCATAACCAGCACCACTGCCAGGATAATTGGTCTTCCCACACCCAACCTTGCAGAGCTAAACAATAAGGCCATTGCACGCATCGCAACCTCAAACAACACACACCCACTCAATACAGAGCACTGAGGTGCAGAAGGGCTCGCTTTGGGAAAAACCTGATCCCTGCAGCCATAACCGCCTTTAAAGGCCTCGTTGTCTGTCACTGTATGTTGTTACTGTGTGCTGTTGTATGTACTGCTGTCTGTCATTGTATGCTGTTACTGTGTACTGTTGTATGTCATTGTATGCTGTTACTGTGTACTGCTGTCTGTCATTGTATGCTGTTATTGTGTGCTGTTGTATGTACTGTTGTCTGTCATTGTATGTTGTTACTGTGTGCTGTTGTATGTGCTGTTGTCTGTCATTGTATGCTGTTATTGTGTGCTGTTGTATGTACTGTTGTCTGTTATTGTATGTTGTTACTGTGTGCTGTTGTATGTACTGTTGTCTGTCACTGTATGTTGTTATGTGTGCTGTTGTCTGTGCTGTTGTCTGTCATTGTATGTTGTTGTGTGCTGTTTTATGTGCTGTTGTCTGTCATTGTATGTTACTGTGTGCTGTTGTATGTACTGTTGTCTGTCATTGTATGTTACTGTGTGCTGTTGTATGTACTGTTGTCTGTCATTGTATGGTGTTACTGTGTGCTGTTGTCTGTCATTGTATGTTGTTACTGTGTACTGTTGTATGTACTGTTGTCTGTCATTGTATGTTACTGTGTGCTGTTGTATGTACTGTTGTCTGTCATTGTATGTTGTTACTGTGTGCTGTTGTCTGTCATTGTATGTTGTTACTGTGTGCTGTTGTCTGTCATTGTATGTTATTACTGTGTGCTGTTGTCTGTCATTGTATGTTGTTACTGTGTGCTGTTGTATGTACTGTTGTCTGGTGTGTACAGTGATGTGGAAATGAATTTCCCCTTGGGGACAATAGAGTTTAAAGTCTGTAAAATCTTAAATTGCTCAGAACACCTTCTGCATATCAAACAACACTAAACAAGGTTGAGAAGCTCAAGGCCTTCTTTGACATTTATTTATTCATTACATCGTGCTGCACTGTGTCAGTGGGAGCAATCTGCAAAATATTAGGATTTAGTTTTAGGATTTATGTATATATATATATATATAATGGCATGCTGTTTAGGAAATTATATACATATAATGTGACGTTTGAGTATATGGAATTAAACTTGAATATAGGGAATGAAAGTCAGAATATAAATTTGAATATATGGAATTCCATATATTCTCAAGTTTCATTCAATATATTCTCTAGTTTCTTAAAAATTCTGACTTTCATTCAGTATTCCCACGTTTAATTCCGTATTCTCAAATTTCATCCCATATATTCTCATATTTATATAATTCAATATATTCAATATATGTATGTATATATATATATATATATATATATATATATACATATATATAGTTGAAAGTAAATGCCTTTGGCTAACACAGTTGTTTTCTCTCCCTGAGCAGCATTGAGCAGCACGCATGGGATGATGGATTTGAACGTGTCAGGGTCTAAGCTTTTGACATTTCAGTGTAACAAGTGGCGGTGACAATATGCCCCAAACAGAGCTGAGCAACAACAAAAAAACAAGCCATTTGTGCCACGGCTCAGTGAACGAGCGTAATGTCCACTCCCCCACTGGCAGGATAAAGAGTCACTGAAGTGGTCGTATGGCAGAGGAGACGTTTTCCAGATGAGGTGAAATAAATCCGTCTTATCCAGCACCCCCCTCCTGCCAGCTAAGTCTAAATCCTCGCCATAATTCCAAAGTCAAAGAGAGTGAGCATGACACCAGCACGCTGCTGTAGCAGGGGGATGGATAGACAATGACTCTGGGCTACACATCCACTCATTATAGAGTAAGCAGCTCGCCAGCACATGATCTGAGTCCCCTGGAAGAAACAGATAGCTTTTCCGAACTAGACCAAAACCGTGGATGTCATTTTGTGCGGGGCCAGATATGGCAGAGCAGAGGGCAATGCAGCCTGTAAGCTGATGTGAGTTGTGTGATTGTTTGATTTTGCACAAGGCAGAGACAGGAAAGATGGAGAGGGCCGAAGGGAGAAAAAAACACCACTGAGAGGAAGGAAGATAAAATTGGAGTTGCACAAAATGTACATATTCAGTGTGGCTACAGGCGTAAAGCTCTGTTTGAATTAATATTGAATGGGTCCTCTGACTCTGGTAGTAACTCTGAGAGGTAGTCCAAAAAAGTAGGAAAGAGTACTATGGGACCAGATAACATCCCACAGCAGCAAAGAAGAAATTAGTATGCAGCCCCCAAAGTCCTAAAAAATAATGATCTTTTATCAAATTATGGTCTTGTTTGTGATTGTTTTGTCAACAAGTTGTTCAAAAGAACTAATCTTGTTTGCACAAGATATTATATTGTTGCACAAGTTTAGAATCTTGTTCGTACAACAAAGTATCTTCACAAAAGTTATGTTGTTTGCACAATGTATCATCTTGTCTGCATATCTTGTTTGCACAAGACTCATTAAGTTGTTTAAATATCCCCTCCAGACACATTTTAAAGTACATAAAATACTCTGCTTTGATCAATATTTTGTTTAACATGGTTTTACCACCAAAAAAGTAAAACAAAAATTAGAAAGGGGGCTGGAAACATATCTGCTCTTCTCCCTTATTAAGAAATTCTGGCTCTGGCCTCAAGCCCCGCCCACCACCGCTGCCTTGACTTGATTGGTTCCTTAGACATATGATGTCATAAAACCTGTCCAGATCCAGATTTTTGAGACTGCACACCGCAGTTTCAAAGAAGAAATTCTCAGCCATGGTGTTGACTGCTCATTTCACTCATGATATGTCTTGTAGTAAAAGACCATATAGACATGTTAACATTGTTAAATACTTGATTTTCTTTAAAGTTAACCTTTGTTGTACCAAGATGCTTAAATGTTACAGTTTATCAGTTCATGCACTTTGTGATAGGTGGCTTAACTGAAATATTAGAGACATTTGCATGAAATGACACAGCTATTTTGTGGTATTGTAGAGCAGAGTGATATATGATGTTAATTCCACATAATTAATGTGACTGTTTGATGTGAATTCAGTTCAGCGTGTTGCTACTTTGCTCCCACAAAGAGAGGACATTCATATCTGCGCCGCCAGGCTTCGATGGTGGTGCCAAGAATAGCATGCATGATGCCGAATCATACACCAAGAATAGCCCAATTTTTATGCATGATCCATGATGAAGATACGGAAAAATAGAAATGCATGACAAAAATAGCATATTGTCAATATTTTAGAGACCCCCCAAAATTTCACAAATCATGTTTTCAGGGGAGCTCATGTTTTATGAAAATGGTGTTGACGTCTTACGGAGTTGAGAAAATGTGAAGGTTTTTTTTTAATTCACAGCAGAATCATTAAGAGCTATGTTAATGCTAATCAAAATAAACATTTTAAACCATAATTCTTATTTAGAGTTGATGTGTTCTAGTTAAGGCACAGAAAGAAAGCATACCAGGGTTTGGGCAGCATTCCCACCTTTTTGGAAACCAGGAAGTGAGACGGGGGTCCTTCGGATATAGCTAACCATTTTATGCCTGATTAAATTGTGTTTTTATCAGAATCTGACAGAGTTGACAACAATCTGGGACACAACAAAGTTGTGGGTTTTTCAGAAGTACAAAAACTAAAAGAAGACCAAAACATTTTATAAATAATATTTATTTCATATATTAAGAATAAGAATGGGTGCTATGTCTCCCTTGTAGACACACACCCACCCTGATAACTCGCCATTAAACTGGTGAAGGGAAGTTCTGTGTCTTCTGTGTTTGATCAACACACCGATGGCTACTACCCCTGAACCACATAGTTTTACCATATATAATAGATCCATTGTTTTTTCCTGACGATATTCTCTATGAGCAACACAGATTCTCAGCTGAGGGAAATGGTTATAAATGTGTTTATAAATGTTGTTAGTATGCCACCAAACAAATCCGCACAATTACAGTAATACAGAATATATTTTTGCCACAGGAACCTGCATCAGTTGGTGGTACAGAAAATCTGTCCAGGAATACTGGTATCCACAAGGTTGTTCTTGCTCTCACTGAACGACTGAATATGTTTGTAGTGTTCCCTGGCCATTTGCCCACACTGCCTATAAAAGAAGCCTTCTATAAAATCTCAGGTAGCATACATTAATTGTTCACTATATTATTAATCATGACCTTTACATGCATATGAAATGCGGTATAATTCTTTCATAGGATTCCCTAGGGCCATAGGTGTAGAAGATTGCACCCACATACCCATAACTGGAGAGCATGAGGGCGATTCACAGCATCAGTGTTCAGGAACACTATTTGTACTAATTTCTGTCGGGTAATTGCTGGCACATATGTACATTCCATGCAGCTATGCTAGCTTTGCAATCATGCTGCACAGTAGACTTTGCACATTTGTAAGAAATAATCACATACAGCACACAGACTTTGTCACTGTACTTTGTCACCATTAATAAGCACAATTGGTTCCATTTCTAAAGGCTTCACTGGTACCTTTGTGTCGACGCTTTCATTGTGAAATTAAATGTCTTTGCAGACCACCAGTGAATGGCCACACGTGTTGATATGGCTCGGTTCATGACTCACACATTTTCTCAACAGTCATAAGTGAGTCACCGTTTTAAGCAAAGTATGTCAAATATATACAATTAATCATATTGCTTGTTTAATTGTGACACTGATCAAGTAATTAACAGGGCTTTTTGATGGACTTCTACAGGGGATACACACACCCAAAGGCAACAAAATTACCCAAAGTATGGAACTTTTTAGTCTCAGGGACAACTTTTCTGAAACTACATATTTCCTTCAGCCCATTGTTGTCTGTGTTTCCACCGCGGTCTAAAGACCTGTGAAAATGAGGGTGAACGAGGGCTGTTAGTGGTCGCAGGGGTAAACACACTCTGCAGCCTGCAGTTTAGGGTGCCCTCCTATTTCATCTAAAAACTAAGCTGAAAAAGAATAAACCTTAGGTTTTGCCTTACTGCAATGACATTTACTGCTGCCTGTTAGATGTAATGAATGAAGCGCAGAAGAAACTAACAGCGTCTGTCTCCACAGTAAATCACCTGTTGAGTGTTTGATGATTATTTATTTGTGCTTTAGAAAGTAACTGCTGTGAAACAATCACAAAATAATGTTTTTATTTTCTCTCATTCACTGGCTTTCTCATCCACTGCACCGTCTCTCTCCCTCGCCCATGCTCCCTTCTCATTTGTGTGATCTCTCTCTTTTTCTGTCTTTTTTAAAATGAGTCAGGATTCCTAACTTTACTTTGAATGTTATCAAACCCCCTTCATCCTAAAATGGTCCTAAAACGATACCAGAGTACTTTCTTGTTTTATGAATGAAGCGGTACACAAGTTGAGTGAGTATGTTTGACCGATCAGCATCACCAGTCATCCCTGCAAACCCCACTCCAAAAGTTCCTGTACTTTCAGAAAGGACTACCCTCCGATCAGGTACTTTTTGGGGAGTAAAATTGCCCCAGAACTTTATTTAGACCCTGGTCCCTGCGGTGGAAATCCAATGAGTTCCTCAAAATGTTCCTAGTCCCTGGGGAAAGTTCCTGCGGTCGAAACAGGACTCCTGACCTCTCTGCCCTTAACCCCTGTGGAAAATGGGTTATGGGTTTTTCCTGTCTCTTGTTTCAGTAAGCTTATGTATCTCCATTTGGTCAATAAATCACTAAACTCTTCCCGTCGATTGTCTACATTTGGTTTGGTTTACCCCGTGACAGTAATCGAAATATTCAAAGGAATCTTTGGATGTGAGTAAATGGAAACCGCATTGAAAATGGAACCACAAGTGGGACCCTGCAATGCATTATTCATTCTGTCTCATTTTCATAACTTTATGCAAATTGAAAAGCAATAATTCATACACATTAGAACAGAGGGAGGCTGTTTTTCTGACATCCCACCACTCACATTGTGCGACCCCCCCCGCCTTTAAAGCAGACAGCACACCTTCCAACAGATGATAGACTCTCCAGCACGCACTGAATTGCACATTTGGAATTAGAGCTCCTGCTGCTTCTGTGTCTCGAGCTCCAAATTAAAAGCTTCATGTGGCAATTTGTTTTTTTGGGTTTGATTGTTACAGGGTTTTGAAAAATGATTCTGATATTTTCACGCTGAAGTTTATCCATCCCTCCGGTACTTCTGTGAAGTGCTATATAACATCATACACGGTCTGTGAGCAGAGTTTTTGGTTTCTGTACAGGCATGGTGGTATAAAACCTGGCAACCTCAGTGTGGCGTCTGGGAAACTGCGCACAGTTACTGCAGGCGGCTGTTCGCCAAGAAACTGTTCCAACATGTGACTTCCCTGAACATGGCAAATTGTTGTTTTAATGTTTGTGTGTTGTGTAAACTTACTAAAAGGCAATGGTCAGGAACAGGAAACATATGACACACACAAGAGATAACAAAGACATGTACAGATGGCTGGATGCAAAGGTTATGGGCAACACTGACGATCTCGACAGGAGCAGTTGGAGATGGGTTGGTATCAATATGGTGGGATAATTAGAGAATGAGGAACAGGTGAGCAGTTGGATGAAGGAGTCAGGTGAGTGGGACCAGTGGGAAGGTCTGAGGGCATGTGGAGGATGGATGGAGAATGGCAAGTCTGGAGAGTTCCTCAGAAATGCATGGGCCTGGGGGCAGAAGGACTTGTCTGGAGACAGAGACAGGGGGACATACTGAAAAAAATAAAAAACAGCTGAAGCAGCCATTGTGATATACGTGTTCATTACTGGGCTGTAGAGCTGTTTGTATTTTTTCTAGCCAGGCTAGCTGTTTCCCCCTGCTTCCAGTCTTTATGCTAAGCTAGGCTAACAACGCCCTCGCGTTATCGTATTTTACTTTAGATGGGACCATAACTTACAAAGTGAACATCATACTGTATTGAAGATGACTTGAAACTAGCTATTGAGACCATACACTCATTAGGAAAATGTTTACTGAAGTAATAGTCTGGCTGGGTACGTAAGCAGTGTCGGCATAAAGCCTTATACTTCCGCCGGGAGGAGACCCCGGCTGGAGGAAGTCCCTCCTTCCTTCCGTGTCGTTCTCAAAGTCCCAAAGTTCTGTGATTGGTTTAAAGAAATACAAACAGGCCAGGGAGTTATTTCCACTATACCAGAGTGAAAGCTATTCAGTCCAGACCTTCCCCCCAGCGCAGACACAGTGCTCTGGAGATAGGTCTGGCTACGTGAGACCACCCAAGATGATTCCTGATGGATGTTGGAGCATCGCTCTGTGTATGTGCGTTGTAATGCACAGAGTATTTTCCATTAATTACCTGGCCCGCCATAGTCTAAGTTCATCCACCACAGTTTCATAATGAACCGAAAATATTTTTACACTTCTCATAATAACATAAAATCTCTAGCGTTGTGTTTTGAGCTGTTGCTTGAGCAAACACTGCATGAAAAACTGTATTTTTGGCCCTGTGATTGCTTGCAAACCTCACTTCCCTGGTTGTTTACAGCCTGTGAAGTCTGCATCTGTCCCTCCCTATGTGATTTTTTTTGTTTTGACCATTTGTGATTTGTGTGAGTGTCTTAACTGTTGTGTCAACACCATTCATAGCTTCTTTGTGTTTAAATGGCGGTTGGCAAACCAGCTTTTGGTGCATTACTGCCACCTACTGGACTGGAGTGTGAGGAGTAGATTGGCAGGGAAAAACAAAAACAGACTAAGTTCTGTGTTTAAGATTAAATTTACTACAGCACAAAATTGTTTACAATAGTACAAAGTTCTTCATAGATCTAGCCTCTTAATTTTGCTCTCAAAGTGCACCAGTATGATGCATTTCACTTTTAAAATGTGCAAAATCTTCTTCCAGGGGGGCATGCCCCTGGACCCCCCCTAGAGGGTCCAAGGCCCCCCCACCATACAGTCTCACAAAATCCTGTGGGAAACACTGAAAGATGTATGTGTGTTTACATATTCGATACCATTATGGACAGTTTAGTATTCTTGAATAGGAAGAGCTGTCATTCATTCCTTCCTGGTTTGGTCTGGGAAAGAATGACACACAAAAACTGTGTGTTTTTGTCTTTGTGTGTGTATGAGTGTGTTTGCATGTGAGTTATGTGTGCATACGTGAAAATGTATGTGTGCATATTTGTGTCTCTGCGAGTGGGCGTGCACACGTGTGCTGAGCTGCACTTACTAAACACATCCATATGGTGAAAACTGAGGTTAGTCCTGCACTGGATTTGGCATAACGTTGGTGGTTGTGAGTTCAAGGCGTATAGATTTGAGTATTTTTCGATTGGAGGAGAAAGACGACAGAGGTTTGGATGGATGACAGTTGCAGTTGTTCCACTAAATTGAACTTCAAGCCTTTGCGCTTATTCCAAATGCAGATATTCCATTCAGAAACGTCATCTTCACGTGTAGGAATGCACATACAAATACTACTCCACCTACGCACTCTCCATCCAAACTGACATGTATACAACACACACACGAGCACACGCACATACGCACATACGCACATACGCACACACACACTCCCTATCATCTTCTCTATCTCCCCTCTTTTAGTTGCCAAGACAGCTGGCAGCCATGTGACTGTGAAGGGGTTGTACTTCCTGCTTCCTGTCATTATAATAGATGGTCTGGTGTGGATTCCACTGCCCTCCTCCACCAGCAAACCACCGCACACACACACGCACACGCACACACACACACACACACACACACACACACACACACACACACACACACACAC
>JAOVVB010206694.1:0-10789 GCA_028570985.1 Heterobranchus longifilis
ACTTTTCATCCTCCTCTTTTACTCTCTCAGGTCCACTCTGTCTTACCTTCTCTACACTCCCTTTTTTCCCCTCCTTGCCTCTCCTCTCCCATCCCCACCTCGCAATGCTGGTGTTTATGCTTCAGACAGAAGAAAGGTAAGGTAAAACTAGGATAATATTTCCCCTAACATACTTACTGCCTGGGTAAACATCCTCGGACAGATGTCCGAGCGTGGGCCTGATCAGAGGAGGGCAGGAGGGGTGGGCCGCGAATCTCACTGCTGTAACGTACACAAAGGCTACAAATTGGAAGCCGGTGTGGAGAGGGAGGGAGAGATAGAGAGAGTCGGAGACTGTTTTTTCGCCTTGAAAATCAAACCGTTTCTTGAGAGCGCAGGGAGGGTTGGGTTTCTGAAGCTTTTTTATTAGCAAAGAGCAATGTAGGAAACAAGCAGCAAGTTAGCAGGCTGCTTGCTTTTAGTTGGCACTGACCATCCCTGTCACTTGTTGGAATGACAATCATCACTGATTAATAACAGAAAATTGTGGCTGTTGTCTGGTTAATGTGCTCTCTGCAAGCAGGTGTCTGTACTTGGCCATTGTTTGTTTGCAAAAGACCCACCGCTCTCTGACACCACTCCACAATCGCAAGTGGACGGTGTGCTTTAACAGTTCAGCAAGACCAGCAGAGAGGTGGTTCTTCTCTGGTGAAACGTCTAACTCAGGGGTCGGCAACCTTAGGCACGGGTGCTTAATGGCACACTCGCAATAAGTGTGCAACAGAGTTTTTTTGGAAATGTTAAAGTGCCCTCTCATCCGCATGCCAAGTAATCTCTTTCACAGCCATTGGCAGGTGTGCGTCCTGTTATTTATAGATAAGATGTACTTCAATGTCCCTGTGTAGGGAAATGTGTTCTGGACTCTCTGTCCTGCAGCTCCACAGAAGTTAAGAAACATACAACACCATGACACAACAGCACATGTAACAATTTACATGAAGCTCAACAGCACATAGCTTCATGTAACCATTTACTGTAGTTTGACTGACTTTTTCCCGCAATCTGTGAAGATCCGCTCTATTCTGCCACTGATCGGCTTGTACTCATTGCCTTCTTCAGAATGCGGTGTAGGTGGGGAAAAAAAGCATCTACTGCAGGCTTGTAAACTTGGTGCTGACCCCTGATCACATCATGTCAGTTTCAATCATTTATGCATAATCGACTCTGAAGTGGGATCTCCAGCAAGTAACTCTGTAAATTAGGTGTGAAAGACTAATGACCAGTTCTCGCTGAGAGTTTTTAGAAGCGTCACTCGTTGCAGTCCAGTACAATGTAGATGGAGGGCACCGTCGCTGCATCCGGGGCTTAGAGCTGCCCAAGATGATTGTGATTGGTTTAAAGAAATACAAACAAGCCAGAGCTTGTTTTCCCCCTATCTCAGAATGAAAACTCCATGCAGCCAGACCATACTCCATGCTGATACAGCGCCGTGGAGAAAGATCTGGCAGTTGACGTCTCGCTAACATCTCGCTTGTGTTCACTGTGTCAGACACATTTAATCAACATTTCATATCTTATGCATGCTCGTCTAATTTTCAGGCTATAGCAACAGTTTAATTTTGCTAGCACTAAAAACTGTTAAGCTATGTCTTTGCCTTCTTGATCAACAAAATGTGATTACAGATCTCAGCTGAATCTTTGAGTGTTAGATAATTATTACCTAAGTTTATTGTCGATGTTAAAAGCTGAACCTAATTAGATTTAATAAGGGATTCAGATTTGATAAGCCGATTCACTGGATTTGGATTTGATAAAATACTTTCGAACCCCAACCCTAGGGGAGGGTGAGGAAAAGTGAGAGAGGCTATAGAAGAGTACGGAAGGGAAGAAAGGAATGTGTGATTTTGGTTAAGCATATTTGTGTGTACATGCACAGATCAGAAACACATTACATGCCTCTGCGAAACAAATGCAGGCGTGATCTTTGTATGCAACAAGCCTCCAAACGGCATTGGAGACATGAGAAAGCCAGCTCTCCTCTCTCCGACAACACAAAGCTCCCACGCTTTTTCCATCTACTGTACCCTCTCTCTTTTTAGTTAGATATGCCACTTGCTGTGTGCTTTTATCTAAATGCACCTAAGGGTGTGAGAACATGACAAGATTTTGTTGAGATTTGGCCCCAATTAAGCCGCCTCACATGCATTTCAGAGATCCGCATTTTACAACTGTTTCCTCTCTGCACCATGAGCTGCAAGGTCTGGCTCGGAGGGGGACTCGGTGTGTAATTATTTCGGTAATCCGAAAGAACTCTTGTGCTTTCTTTGTACATTTTTAATATGGAGAGGACATGCAGATATTAAAACACTCTCTAATGCCATAACTCATAATATACCCTCTTATACGCAACCAGGACCTTCAATTATGGAAAAAGTTGTGAAATGTTTCTAAAAGAGTCTTGGCTGTCTGTGGCTGTGAGCCTCTCTGCTCGCGTTCGTCGATATTTTTCTTAACTTTTATATTTGTGCTTCTTTTGCTGTCTTTTTGTTCTATTTGTGTATTTGCCTGTTTCTCTGCTTGTGTGTCTGCCAGTCTGCGTTTTTTGTCTGTCAAACTTATGTACAGTGCTAGTGGGTCAGTGTGCGTGTCAACTTGTGTGTATATCTGCTTGCCTCTGCTGCGTTTTCATCCTCAGACAGCTCTCCGTTCAGCCCCCGTAGCACTCTGGCAGCCCAGGCAATAGAAGAGTTTGACTGCTCTAACTTTCTGATCAAAGCAAACGAGGGATGAAAGGAGGGAAATGGATAAACTATTTTATGACTATGCATCACCCCCCCCAGCACTCAAACTAGCCCCCACTCTTCTACACATATGCACATGCACAGTAGGGCTGTCACTTTTTCTAAAGTTCGAACAAATTGCATGTCATTTCAAATTTGTTCAAACTTTAGAAAAAGTGACAGCCCTAGTGTGCATGTGTGCATAATGTGCAACCCCCCCCCAAAAAAAGTTCTTGACAACCTTACAATGTTAGTTTATTAACTTACATTACATCCATCGAACAACATATTTTTACATACACATTTTAATTTGTACAGGCTGTACATGTTTCTCTGCTGTCTGTGGTGCCTCCGCATGGCTAGCTAACGTTAGCAGGTTTGTTGTCGTTGTTGTCGCACCGATCACACTTTTTCAGTTTCGATACTGATACCGATCCCTGAGCTTTGGGTATCAGCCGATACCGAGTACCGATCCGATACTTAACGAGCGGCCTCGGTACTGAGGGCAACACATGATGTGGTTAGGAAAAATCACTTTTTCATAATCATGATAGGAATCACAGAAGAACACAGGATCTTCAGCATTCAGTATCTTTGAACCAACTGTATGTTGTCCAAAATGTCTTATTACAAAGCATTTAAACAATAAAGTCAGACAATTATACACGTCGTAAATATGAGAGCAAGTTGTGATCAAAAGATCTGTAATAAGTTTGCATGCACGTAATCACCCAAAACTAGAAATTCACACGATTTCAAAGACACCTGAATGCATCTTGAATCTAAATAGAGCACACACATGGTATTGCTGGAATCTACAAATTCCCACCTTTCTAATGACACCCGAACGCCCCTCGCATCCACAACAACATCCGGCGCTATTTGCGGTGAAACGAGCGATCGAACTTCACATTTTACCGTCAAAGTGACACAAATCTATGTTCTTGTCAGAATATTTCACCAAGACTTCTGTTATTTCTGTATCACAGCGCCCTCTGCTCCATACATTTTGAATTTGAGCAGGTCATTACAGTTCGATTATTAACTACGATCGAACAACGGTTTGAATTGTGAATACAAAGTCACAGCCCTAATGCACACCCACACCAGCACACACAGAAGCTGCCTCCTCCAGTAGGGGGCAGCCCTCCTAATATTTGTATTGTAATATTTATTTTATTTGTAAGCGAGTGTATTTCCTCCACAGTGAATGGCCGTCTGAAGGCCATTTGCATTCTCGACAGCAGCAGCACACTTATCACACACTTACCTATATAATTTAATATATGCTGGAAACACACACACACTTTTTCTTTTGCATTCTGACACATAAAGTGCTTGCATTCAACATATTAAAATAGTTTCCTCACACACACACACACACACACTGTATGTTTAAGTGCATCTTGAGGATAAGCAGAGCAGAGTAATGTGCCTCCAGGCCATAGTACAATATAGTATGTATGCAGTAAAGTAATACATGATGGAACTTGTGGGAGAATAATTTCATGGGGAAGTAGATGTGTGACATGTATTCCCCAATCCACACATCCATCCGTCTGTCTATATTGTGAGTGCACTGCGTTTATTGACTTATATAACATGCTACGTGTTTTTATTTTCATTAAACAAATGCAAGACTCATGCGTGCTCAGTACATGTAGAAAACAATGATTAAAGCAAATTAGCTCATGCTGCATTCATTCCATAAAGGCACGGACAGAAAGAATGGGGGAAAACCTCCTACTATTGGGAACATTCACACGTTTCTATTCAAGATGTTACCCCTGGGGCTAGTTTGTGGTCACACCAGATGAATGGAAATTAAGCCTGTTTTTATCATGTTATTGTTGTAGTTGTGTTTGTTACAAACAGCATAAAGCCCCTTGAGTGAATCAGTGTAAATATCAGATTTTATTTAGATGTCACTGCCTGACTTTTCACCCATTTTTCCACGGGTTTGTTAGGACTTAGTGTGGCTTACCTCACGTCCTGCGCAGGTACGTGCAGGAAGTCCCTCCCCTTCTTGTTACCGTCGTCAAAGTCCCTTCTCTGCAGCCGGGGCGTAGCACCGCCCACGACGATTGTGATTGGTTTAAAGCAGTCTTTACCAAAGTTGGGGTCGGGACCCAAAATGGGTCACAGAGCCTTTTTTTATTGGGTCACCAATTGGCAGAGTAAAATGCATTTTTATTGATAATCTCCTCTTTTCAAATACGATTCTTGTTGTGGTATAATGCACTTTTATAATGCAATAAATACATTTCACGTGCATTTAATTTCATATCCATACATTCATGGCTTGTTGTGTTCTTTATCAGTAGTTCATTGGCAATTCATGATGTATTTTTTTTTAAAGTTTGGATCCCGGGGAGACACCACATTTCTCTTTTGGATCTCAAGCTGAAAAAGTCTGGGAACACCTGGATTAAAGAGATGCAAAGAAGAGAGAGTTTTGTCTCTATCCCAGAATGAAAACGCACTGGAGCCAGCGCTGACACAGCGCGGTGGAAATAGGGCTGGCTATGCAAGGCTAGTTAGGGCTTCTCTAGTCAGTAGCAGTTATTGTAGTCGTGAGAAATTGCCAATATCTCTGACTTTTACCCGTTCAGCTGCTTACCTGTATGAAAGGATGGTAATATGGCATTGGCCTGTACTGAAATCAATTATTCCTGCAATCACCTGCTCCTTTGAAGAAATGCACAACTGCACAGTATGACTGCAAAGAGGAGACATTCATAGTTTGAAATATACATTATTAATATCAGCGGAGTGATATGCTTTGATCCTTGAGGTGCTATATATATATATATATATATTTCTTTTATTTAACTATGCACAGCTTTTGTTAAAAGGGCCTTGGCTCTTGTTTGTTGTTTTTTCTTAGGAAATGTCTCTTCTTTTTCTCTTGTATTTTCTGTTCATGGAGTCAAACACATTTTTGGCCACAACTCAAGAATTCAAACACTCATTATGACAAAATGTCGCACAAATGTCTAATCGGATAGAACAATGAATTGATGACATTTTATACCCAAAATGTCAAAGGTCAAACACTTTTCTGGCCATTATTCAACGGCATCACTCAGGAACAGGGGAGATTGGGACTCATATGTCACATTTGGTCGGATACTGCTAATCTCTTGTTTAGATCTTCTTGTGCAGATGTGAAGCATCCACATTTTAGAAGTTGTAGCTTTTTTGTAGCAACATCCACTACTGTCATAGCTACATATGAGTCTGCAGACATGGATGTAAACCGCAACTTGACTGGTTGACGGAGGCATACAAAAAAATTCTGTGAAATAAGATTGATGTTATGACTGGAAATGTTTAGATTAAGTCTCATGCTTTTATATATGCTTTTTATATCTAATCCTTAGTTAGATGTTTAAAAAAACACTGTTTAATATTTTCTTATCGTCTGGAGGAGAAAAAAAATGCACATTTTTATTGTATTTAGGTGGTAATTCTAGTTTTTGGGGAGAAGGGGAAGGGAAATGCGACGTCCTCGTTGCAAAATTACCCCTTTAAATGCGCATGCAGTGAAATGCTGTTTTCTGCATCCCGAGACAAGCCGTCAAAAGAGGCGAGTGAAGAGATGTGCGACTGCCAGGGAGAGTTACAGGACATGAGAGGGAAGCTGGCAACTGAAGAAGTGAGACGAGCAGAGGTCGGGTGTCGCTAACAGCAGACGAGTCATTCTTGAGGGAGAGGAGAGACACAGAGGTCAGGAGATGTGACGGGAAAAGTTGAGTCGAACAACAGGCAAGAATGCTTTCACCTGAGGCAGAATAGAAGAACACAACAACTGACATCGAAGTCCTGACAGGACAGAAGAGAGGCTGGGCTCTAACAACACGGGACTTGTTGAGGGAGGGATTAAAAGAGACAAGAGGACTGGGAAGAGTCGACGACTCGAGAGGTTAGCAGGAGGCTAACAACAAAAGTGATTGTAGTCAGAGGAGAGGAGCAAGAAAAGCAGAAGAACACGGGAGATTCAATTATGGAGCCGAAGACAGTTTTACTGAAGGATAGCATCAGGCGTGATTGGGACTATAAGGAAGGTGGCAGAAGAAGTGAGGAGGAAATGAGAGGATGGACCTGGCAGAGGCTAACATGATTGTGGCCAAATATGGGAGAGGAAGACTTGGAGCAATGGGGGGGGTGTGTGGAGGTGATGGGAGGAAATTAGCGGTTAGGAAAGACTATCAACAGACACGACTGTGATTTGTGTGTAGTAAGAGAAGACCGGGGGAAAGGATGGTCAGCACATGGGAGCTTAACACCATTACGGCCACTTGCGTGATTGAGGTCAGAGAAGAGGAGGAGGTGCAAAGATTAGAGAAAATGAAAGGGGACGTGTTGGACAGGTTTGGAGTCGAGGCGGTGCTCGGAGATGTGGAAATGGTCATTGCACGGAATACAAATGGGAGGAGAGGCGGGAAATCAAGGGAGGAGAGACAAGGATACAGCAGGGGGACACCTGCATCAAAGTTTACCAGGAGGGCTGGCTATCGTTTAAAACAGTTTTTCCCAACCGTTTTCCTCAGGGGATTCCTTTTCTATCATTGAGTAAACTGATGGCCCCTGAGTAAATTACATATTTCATAAATATTTCATATTATATTCAATGCATAACAATAACAGAATGTTTGTTAAACTGTACAATAGGGCTGCACGATATGAGGAAAATATGCAATATTTGATAACGTTGAATATTGCGATGACAAAATGACTTGTG
Organism: Heterobranchus longifilis; assembly: GCA_028570985.1. Taxonomy (NCBI): domain Eukaryota; kingdom Metazoa; phylum Chordata; class Actinopteri; order Siluriformes; family Clariidae; genus Heterobranchus; species Heterobranchus longifilis. The sequence goes on from JAOVVB010206694.1 coordinate 7,504, forward strand.
ATAAATAAACATATCAGTTCTGCCTTTCTGCTGCTTTCAGTATTCTGCTAAAATGCAACAAATTTCTTGTTGAATTAAAAAAGAAAAGTCAAAGGAAGTTATTTCTGACATTTCATTAAAGAAATAAAAGAAAAAAGATAGTTACATTTTAAAGAGCAGGTTTCTATTGATGCTCTCTTTCAACGAACTCAAAAAATCCCTGAGTATCTTTTGCAATATGTTGCAGTCTTTCGGGATGTTTATTGCGAAAGTTGCTATTGCAATGTAAAAATGATATATTGTGCAGCCCTACTGTACAATTAACCCAAATAGTGAACGGAATAACTGGAGGAAGTTTGTGTAAAAAGAGTGCTTTGAATTTTGAACAGATTGTCCAAGGTTTTCCTGTTGTTTCTGGCAGCTTTTAATACAATTGTCTGTCTGTATTATGTTTTTTTTTGTTTTTTTAATTTAATATATATTAAATAACAATCCAAGCTTTAAAAATAACGATTGCATTTAGTTTTCCTCGCCGAAATGAATGAAATGCTGAGATATAACAACTTTATATTTAAAAAAAAAAGAAGTTGTCTTACACCCCTTAAAATCAAGAAGGCCTTGTCCCCCCCCCCTGGTTGGGAACCAATGGTTTAAAATATTATAATACCAGTATGCTTAAAGTGCAATGGTTATGCAACATATTTTCAAATTACACATTAAAATGCAGTTGCTCGTACAATTTGGAACATACTTTACCAAAATAACCTGGAAACATTAGTACATTTGAATGAAGTTTTTGCCCTCACAGCTGTTACTGTTTTTCAGTTGCTGTATCATATTCAGGTCTGTTCTCATAGAACATCAGCAGCGGGATGCTGAAACACAGCCACCCTCATTTATCTTCATGTTTACTTCCTTTTTTAAACTCAAATTGAGACCTGACATCTCCACCCGTGTGTGCAGAAAATGTTCTGGGATAGAGCTACATTATTAATAATGCAATACGTTAAAAATTAATGAATTTTCCATCAATTGGAAAATCAACATTAGGGCTTCCACTTTATGATAACGACACGCAGATATCTCTATCCCTTTTTCGGGGATATTTATTCATCTCAACTATGAAATATATATAGACTGTTTAAAGCCTTGGGGCTCTGCTGCTGGCACTGCTGGCTGCAGGTGTGTGTGTGTGCGTGCTTGCTTGCGCGTGTGCACGTGTGTGCGTGCAGCTTTATGTCCATCCAATGTCTTTGCACAAGTGCGTGGAGCTGTTGTCTGTACATGCATGTTACTGCTTGTGTCCATCTCTTTCCATATCTGTCCATAATATATTTGCTTGTTGATGTGTATGTAAGCTTGCCTTCATGCACAAGTGTGTGTGTGTGTGTGTGTGTGTGTGTGTGTGAGAGAGTGAGTGCCTCTCTCAGAGCCGGGGGCTTTTAATCTATTAAAGCCTGATCCTTAAACACTAATCAATGCACCCTTTTATATTTCCATTACAGTGCAGAGGGAAGGGGATAAATAAAGCATGACAGGGGAGCTCAGTAGTGGCCACATAACATTGAAAAGTCCCGATGGTTGTTCAGATGCACAGGCAGAGGCTTGACTTATTTGTGTCAAAAACAGGTTGCTGTTGTGGTAAATCTTCATTCCAATTAATTTGGTACGAGCTTCAGTATCAAAATAATAAAGGCGGTATGGTGGTGTGGTGGTGTCGCCTCACAGCAAGAAGACTCGGCTCCACCCCCCCCGCGGTCATCTAAAAGGATGATATGTTTGTTTTTACTTATCATTGTATCATATTTTCTATTCCCTTATAGTCATGCAAGTCCCTTTCTTATTTGTACTCAGACCGCTCTCATTCCAAACCTGTCACGGTTTGTCACGGCGCTCTACGTCTGATACCGACGCACATGGCACCCTTTAAGGCCAATTCATGCTTTCATAAAAAATAATGTGTGACATAAATATCGCCATCGTCCATGACCGCGACCAACACCTACCGCATAGGGGTCTGCGGTCGGTGCACGTGCTATGCGTTGTTTCTGTATGCAGAGAGCTCTGTACGGACTCATAGAACTGGGGTTACATCCAGTAACTTCTCTGTATGGACCGCTAGCTGGTTTACCAAGAAGAAAATAAGACGAGCATAACAAAATTGTTGCTTGTTTTGAAGAGAGGTTGTTTGAGGAGATCCGCTGTTACTCACATTTATATGATTCATCTTTAAAAGGAATATAAACACAAACCGCCACCAACTGTGTAGTAGTTTTGTTAGTCTTCTTAATGTAAACCATGTGTCCCACATGTTTAAAACTGTGACCCATTGTGTTCAATAGTCCATAAATATGTGACAGGTTGGGGATGAGAATTGCAAGTAGCCACATGAGGCCAGCTGATGAATTGATCTCCTTAATATCAAAGGATATTTCTGGTGTAGTAAATTAAATTTAACAGTTTAAAGTTTTTTTTTTAAAGTTTCTTTTAAATATTTTAATTATTTATCAGTTAATCCACATCAACTACTCTTCACATCGACATAAATTAGATCCACTGCACAGCATGTATTTAAAAAGAAAACATACACTCGTTATTTCCTTCTTCCAAAACAGGATATTAATGATAATGATCGTGTGAAATTTTGCAGAATGGGGAAACACTGGCTTCACTTGACTGTGATAACTGCACTCACCAAAGTAACTGTTGAGATCGAGAAACATGGAGACAGCACTACAACAAAGTCTGACGGGGGAAAGAAACGAGTAGTTTAACATTCGAAACACTCCTATTCCACTACTAAATGGAATGATGAGCATTTGTTTGATTTGTTTTGTTTTTTTAGTTAAAGACGCTCTTTTTTTTTTTTTAATCAGAACGCTCAAAGAATGCAGCCAAAGTGTTGTATAAACTCTACAACTCGCATCGGTGTCTCTGCAATTAAAAGCATGATGAATGTGTATACTTGACACCTCCTCTTTTCATTTAGACAGATAATTGCCCGTGCTTGCACGAGAATCTGTGCTTTTTGTGCCCCGTGCTCTATTAGCAGCCTCATGTCATTGTCCTCCCACCCCTCTTTTTCTTCTGTAAATGTAACGTCAATGCTCCTTGCTCGCAGTATTGCATCACGTATCCCCTTTAGACTGTGTTTAACTGGTGATATATGCACTGTAGCATTCAGCTGTCAGGAGAGAACACTTTCAAGCTATGCAGCAGACAATATGCGGTCCCGTTTTAGGAATGATTTACAGCAAATGACTGCAGTGCAACAGGAAGCCACAGTTACCCCCCCCCCCCCCACTCC
>JAOVVB010206705.1:0-24631 GCA_028570985.1 Heterobranchus longifilis
GCCCCCCCCCCCCCCCCCCAAATTAACACTGGCTGAGTGCCAACACCGTGTGCACTATTGAGTGATGATGAACTATTCACATTACTTCTCAACTTATAATTAAATTTCTACAAATTATTAGTGGCATTTATTATTCATTCTGTGTGTATTATTAAACACAGCTAATGTAGCCATGTTTAGTTTTTAGCATTTCAGGTGGGTACCCATATATGGTATCCATGAACTCCACACTGATTTTACATGAACAGTTTCCCAGTCTCACACCTTCGCCGTGTGAAAAGGGAAAGTAGGGAAAGATTTATGTGTTGTGATTTCAGCAAATTGTACCAGACTCTTACAGTAACCTGCCAGACTGTGATGCATACCATATTAGACTCATTAACTTCACAGCTGCTGTTCATTTTCTTACAGTCGAGATAATGCTATCAGAAGTGAAACATTCAGTTTTACACAACTTATTTGTGCAGTTTTATACGTCACTGATACTTGTGATTACCATTACACTTTACTCAGATCAATTAAGATATTGTGTAAGATATTGTGGTGTTTGCTAACAGCCAGAAAGATTGAACACAAATCTATAATCAGCGTAAACAGAGTAAACAATGAACACTTTAATTGCATTGAAATAATGTGTGCATGCAGTACTACTGTAAATACAGTTTGTAAGAAGTATCTCTGCACAATCTATTGGATATTTCCATTGGTCACCTTGGTGAGAATAGTTTTGGGGTTTTTTTCAGGTCAGTTGTAATACAATACTCACATGCTGTATGATGACATCACTCCTCCTCTCCATAGCGGTTGTTAAAGGAGCAATAGGCGAAATTCATTGTTTTTAGATTTCAGGAATGAAAAAAGGGAGGAGTGGCTGCTGAGCTGCTTAGTTTTGATGTACATGCAGTGCACAACTGCGACATATAGCGGTGAAATGATTTTGCCTATTGCTCCTTTAAGTGATCCCTTTTGTAACACTGTAAGACAGGGGTTCGCAAACTTTTTCAGCTTGAGACCCAAAAGCAAAATTTGGTGTCTCCTTGGGACCCAAACTTACAAAAAGACACCCTGAATTGCCATGACATCTACATTTATAAACAACTGATAAAGAAGACAACAAAGCATGCATTGAAAATGTAAATGAAATGTGATTTCTTGATAAAAGTACATCACGGCCCTGAACAGACCAGCATACCTTCTATTTTAATTAGAAAAATGACTTCACATATCATAACATTCTGATGCAGTTTACTCTGCTGACTGGGGACCCAAATAAAACGGATCCGTGACCCATTTTGGGTCCCGACCCTAACTTTGGGAAAGACTGCTGTAAGAAATGGGCAACAAAATCTGCAATCTTTCTTCTGTGTAACAACGCATTCTTACGTTTAGCCGAAGCTAACATGAGACTTCAGCAGTCTAAGAATTAGAGTTTTCCAAATCAGTCAATATCTTTGTTCGAATAGCCGATTTAATGTTTAGAGTTTTATTCTGGCAATGCAACTAATGTATCCTTCCATTGCAACTAAGCAAGGAAACATTGTCTAAAATTTTAGATACATAATCAATTTGAAGAGAATTAAGAATTGTTAAATAAAAATAACTTTCCTGAAACAGGTAAGCACTTTATTTCTGTTCTGCACTTCTTTTGTTCTTTCTTATCTGTTATCCAGGGAACACTTCTGCTGAGCATGTATTCTCTTCCACAGAACTCTTCTGCTTTAAATGCATATACAGCCGCACCATTCACACCTGGGACCTGCCCAGTACAACCACAGCCTTCTGCTGAGACGCTCCGGCTCGCTGCTCTTCTGTCATCAATGTTGATGACGGATGAGAATGGAGATTAGTTTTAGCCTGTACGGTATAGTCTGCATTTAGGCTATGTAGCGACCCTGTTCCAACAAAACCACGTTTAGTGCAGAACTTAGAAGAAGCCACTTGATAGTTAGAAGAGCTGAACTTAATTTAGTTTACAAAACACAAAACAATGTGAAAGATGAAAGAGTAAACCTGGTAGTTCCCAAAGAAGCTTCCAAGAGTGTTTTGCATAATTAGGAAGTGGTTATTTTGTCGATTCAGTGGCAAAATCTATTTTTATTTGGCTATTTTAGTACATTTTTTTAAAAGTACGATCTTTGAAAACTAGATCTGTAGTAGATTTATTTTTCCCATTCACGCTGAGATGACCCAGTACTGCTGAGTGGATTCTGGAAACACCTGGACATGATGTCCGGCCTTGTCGTGCCTTCATTCTCTCCGTCGTAACAGTAGTTCCTGAAATAACTAATTACCTTAATAAACACTTTTTTCCTGGCTAAATATACCTCAAAGGAAACAGCATCTTACCGTTTGAATTGCAAGGATAAAGTTAAACAAGACATGTTGCCATTGTTTGTAAAAGCAGGAGCTCATGTAGACAGTGTAAGTAAATGCACATTTTAGTTTTAAACTATTAAGACAACCAAATGATGTGGGTTAACAACATTTGGAAACTTTTCAGTCTCCTGTAAGTAAAAATAAATGTTCAAAAGTATACATTAAGTTAACTTGAAAAGCAGCCAACACTATCTTTGAAAGGGAAGTGGCTTGCCAAGTCGGAGGGCTGAGTGCACAAAGTTCATCCAGTCTCATGGGCTCGACACGTAGGCAAGGAAAGTCAAAAACAAAGTGTGCTGCCCCATGTGACAGGCCTGATACACACCAGGCAATGGATGCAGGTCCTGAGCAGATCATAGGTCTGGACTCATCACATTTCTAGGGCAACAGTGGATGAATAAGTCATCAAATAACTTGGCGTCAAAGCACAAACCACAGCCAGGCTGAAAATGTATTTAAATAGACAGTTTACAAGATGGTACACTTATATAATTGTGCCACTGCTCATACCAACATTCAATTTCACAATATTTTAAGAGATCAAACATCTGTGGCTTAAAGGCTCATGGAATTCACTTGTTTAATTTAGAATGAATAGAGGAGAGGCAGCATTGTCTGCTGTGTGTCAAACCCATTTTGATCCAGTTCAGTACTTACTTTTTCATTATTTAGCAAAGAACAAAAATCTACCTCCAACCTTAAAGCAGCACTGCAGCATTGTAGAATTTCACATGCATAAAGTTGGGGGACTTGAGAGAAACGGTTTAAACTGATGATCAAGACGCAAAAACCCTCCAAAAAGTCCTGCAAACTAAACAACATAATACCCTGTTTGTAGCTGCCCTTTAGCAACGCATTGCAGCATTTTCTGATCTGACAGCCCAATCGGCGACATCATTTCTCTGCTCCCAAAACCGCTGGAATATTTTTTTAAAAACATCTGTTTCTAGGATGTGACAACAATATGGTTACGGTTTGGTTAGGTTTAGGGAAAGATGATGACTTTGTTTAGGTTAGGGGTGCTCCGTTGTCATGGTTACAGTAATAAACACCTGGTTAAAGTTGGGGAACAGTTGAGATCATGGTTGAAAGAAACCGACGTTGACTGTCAGAAGGAAACGGGAGAGAAATGTGTTATTGACTGACTTCATCCTGTGTTCCTATAATTACTGTGGCTGCTAGAGCGCTTTGTCACTTCAGCGTAAACATCTCATTCTGGGGCACACGGCTGAAACTGTTCTGTTTATCAGATAACACAACTGCATGGTGTCTTTCGTTCGACCTTTCTGACTGGTTAACACCCGTGTCTTTCAAACTCCGCACCAGTTTACACCATAGTTTCTAACTGGGAATCCCCACTGGAGCGAGACGTAAGCAAGACGTGAGCGGTGCGTACGCGTTTCATCATCTAATCCACTCTGACTCGGTCTTCCGTACAGCCGTCTGTCAGCAGCAGCTCCTGGGGAGCCGAGCAGACAGCGGCTGGCTAACCTGCCTTCAGCAGACTGACTGACAGCAGAAATGTACTGAACTAAAGTCGTCCATGGGAAGAAATCAACAGTGTTTGTTTTGATTCATTGATTTTTATTTCCCCGCCCACCGCAGCGAGTAGTGCAGTGAAAACAGGAAAGCTCACAGACAGACTGGGAGCCCTGATCAGTCAATACAGATACGGTGGGATTTAAACAGCTGTCTATGCAGATAACGCTTTTTCATTGATACATTTAATGAAATGGGGAAAAATGCAAAAAAAAACAACTAAAAGCCACTAAAAACATTCTCATTCATACAACGATTCCACAACATTTTCCATAATGAAGGTTATGCCAGCTTTGTTTATTCACACTGAACCAAACAAAAGAGACGCAACGTGTAAACAAAACAGCGTCGGCGTACAGTGTGAGAGCCAATCCACACCGCACAACCTGCAAAAATATGTGTTAATCAACCAACCGATCCCACCACTAACTTTAACAGACGCACAATCGTCAGCAGAGAGAAGCAGCAGAGACAGACTGAGCTCTGCCACGTGTGTGTGTGTGTGTGTGTGTGTGTGTGTGTGTGTGTGTGTGTGTGTGTGTGTGTGTGTGTGTGTTTGTTTGTTTGTTTGAGAGTGAAAAAGAGAGGGGAAGACAATGTGGACTATTGTAAGCAATGTTTCTGTAAGTTATTAATAACTTAGGCTACTCGAAGTGCTGCTTTGTCACTCTCTGACACTCCTGTGGGTCGACTCGTGCATCAGTACTGCATGTAGTCCCTCCATGCCGGCTGTCCCTTAAACACAGACGTCCATTCGGCTCTGTTACGGCTCTGTGACTTCCTGCGCTGCCGGCTTAAAGGCGGAACAACTCTGTCCCCCCATCCGGTCTTCCTAACTTTCATACAGACGGCGAAGGCCGAATAAAGGAAGCAACATTCCCGTCTTGAACAGGCACTGTGACAGAGGGTCAAGCTGATGATGCCCTGATGACATCACACGGCATAATCAGGTTTATTTTCTCAGATTTGAGAAAGCTACAGAAGATATTATACGAGGGATGTTAATGATTAGCCGTTAACCAACATTAAGAATCTTGACCGATTTATTACTATCAATTAAACAATATTATTACAATAAAAATTAAAAGTTTGTTGCATTGTAAAAGAAAAAATAAGCTATACACTCTATTTTTAACTGCTAGTAAACTTGCTGGTGCAGTAGCAAGGTGCGTTTTTTAAGCTTTTTTTCTGATCCGCTCCGAGGAGGACTGCGCACACAGCGGAGATCTACGTGACACATGCCACTATATGGATGAGGACTGGCGGGTTAAATCAGCCGTCCTACACACAAGACCGACCTATCACCACAGAGCTGTGTCCGCACACAGCTGACAGCCTCGCGGGTGGATGTGGTGGAGACTGGCTGCGTGTGTCCACACAACAATGCATGCAGCATTGTGGCTGCGTGGCCGCTAACAGGCCGCAGCTCTCTGCAGACGCTGAACGTATGCGTCCGAGTGAACTGGGAAAGTTTCCTGCTTGTCGGTGAACGGTTAGCCTAATGATCGGTTAACGAGGGTCGGCTATCGGTCAGAAAAAAACATGAAAATTAGCATCCCTCCAGCTTTTTTCATGGTCGTGCTCTGCCAGCACTTTGGGGCCCATGCAGGTGATATGAACACTTTTCAAACCGTGTTTCAACCAGCTCAGTCATTGAAACTAAAACAGAACCCTGCAGCACAGCAGCGAGCATGCATATGATCCCATATTGATTATTACACTGCTTTATTGCAGTACTTGTACTAAGCATTATGCACAGTGGGACGGTTGCAATTTCCCCTTTTGCAATTTACACCTACCTTTTTGTGTGTGTGTTTACGAATATGTGTGTGTGTGTGTCCATTAATCTAGGTTGATATCAACAGAGAAGTTGCTGGGGGATGCAAGACGCATCCATAAAGCAAACCTGTCTCATTAGGGTGACAGCACAGAGACAACATTACTCACACCTCGCTCAACCTCTGTCTGTCTTTCTTTCACCGTCTTCCATCTCATTTCCTTCTTTATCCTCTCTTTCCGTCAGCTCTTCTTCACACATCCTTCCTGACATCCTCTCCGTCTTTTCCTCTCCTCTCACCCTCTCACGTTCTCTGTCACCATGTTTGACTCTCCTCATTTTCTCTTGATCACTTTTTCCTCCCCACAACATGCTGCAGTGTCTGTCACAGCCTCCCTCTCTGTCATCTCGCTTTAGGCGCATGGCATTACTCAAACCCCTCTGTCATCCGGCTCTACCTCTCTCCCCTGTTTCCTTTATGTCGCTCGATCTCATCCCGCTCTTTATTTTCTACACAGGCTCATTATAGTTATTTACACCTCTTGTCTGATGCTACCTGGCTCTCTCTGTCTCTGTTCCCATCTTTGCCTCAATTTATCTCCATCTCATTGCTGTAGCCAGAACTCCACGCATGACGTCATCTTTCTCAGCACCCCTCCTCCCTTTATCCTATCCATCCTTCCTCTCTTCTTTTGTCTCTTCCTCCCTTTTCACTTCATCCTTCACGTCTTGTCTGTGCTCTACCTTTTCTCATTTCCTGTTCTCCAATCCCCCCCCCCTCCATTCTGCTCTCTTCTATTTGCCATCTTGCTTTTCATTTCCTTTCCTTTCTTTTCCTCTTTCATTTTACTTCCTCTTTTCTTCTGTTCTGTTACCCCACTTCTCTTCTTTCCTATTACTTTTAGATTCTCTTCCAACCCAGTGTGCAGAACAAATGTTTGCATTGTATACGTTCCTGCAAACCATGGATATGTTACAGTTGTATGTTTCATATGTAGCGAATGTCAACGGGAGCTCATGGTAAAGCACATATACATTTGCTCCCCTTTTCTCTTCTTGCACTTCCTTATCCTCTCCTCGCTCATGAGCTATTGTCTGCTGTGATTAGCCTACATCTCCTCTTTTCTCCTCAGTTCATCTTACCCCTCCTACTATCCATTCAGCTCTCTTCTTATCCATCTATTATCCTTTCTTCTTCTGGCCTCCTCCCTTTTTATCCCATCTGTTCAAACCCCTGCTCTGATCATTTTGCCTGACAGCTTCTCCCTCCTCTCACTTTTGATGTTGTTGCCCTCTTAAAGCCCACCCCTGCACTTTTATATCTGTAGGGACATGTCTTGTCCATCACTCTACCATCTATTTATTCATTCTCTTTCTCTGCCTTTATCCTCCCCCGTCCGCTCTCACACCTGATCCACACATAACCTCGCTGTGTACGACTCGTGTTCACACCTTGTACTCTCCTTCTCCTTCCCTGTGTGACCTTCGTTTCAACATCCTTTTTTTTTCTCCGTCCATTCTTCACCTCCTCCCTTCGTCTTCTGTCAAGTGGTGAATATATTATTTTGGAACAGAGCTGTTCATGTTATAAAACGATATAAAAAGAAGGGCAGCCATTCCTATTTCATCAAAGTTTGACGTCACTGGACAGATTCTCCTTTCCTTTACCCAGACGCTGGAGAGATTACCCACAGTGGAATACAGTAATGCGCTGACTGCAGTAATCCAGCAAGAGGAAAGATGTCTTAATATGGTTACGGCAAGCTGTCAACTCCCATCCAGGCTCGTGGACAATGAGCCAATCATTGTTTGGTGAATTCAGCTGTCGCTGCAGTTTGTTCAGGTTACTGCAGCCCTGAGCTTTCAATGCACACAAGTACTCTTACTGTCCTGGGTTTGATTGGAAGATGATGTAGGAAAGCCTCATATTTGAAGGTCACCCCACTCACATTTGAGATTCTACTTGCTAAGAAATATACGCCACACTACTTCAGGTTTGGTTTGTGAAAAGAATAGTTTGACATTTTGGTACGTTTCTTGCAGAGATGATACCACTTTCATATCTGCTACATATGAATTTACAGCCAGGAGACAGTGATCTTAGTTTAGCATAAAGACTGTGAACAGGGGGAAACCAGTCTCCCTCATTTTGTCCAACAGTCAAATAATCTGCCTATCAGCATCCCAGAAGCTCATTCATCGATGCGTTGTATCTGGTCTCTTGTGGTTTTCACAGTGAGTTGGAGTCCTGGAGTCTCCCCTGTTTCTCACTGTGACAAGACTCTAGGGGGGTCACTGTGCAGAACTCCTGTAAAACCACAATTTGTTCTTTTTACACTTCAGTAATGCTCAGTGCTCAGTCACTCAGAATAGCAGACAGGATGGCTTTTTTTTGTCTTAGTGGTAAATATGGTTATCCTTGCCAGTGATATTTTTTTTCCTTTTTGATTTGACCTTTATTTAAACAGGTGAGTCAATTGAGAACCAATTCTCATTTACAATGACGACCTGGCCAAGAGGCAGCAACAGGAGGCAAATCGATACAAGACGTCAAAACATAGATGCAGATAATAAAACAATCAACAAAGACAGAGTTAGAACATCACAATAGTATGTACAAAGCAGAGCGGTGTTCTGTGGAGGTAGATTTAAAAAACAGATGCAGTGATCAGTAACTATTGATTGTAATGAGTTGTTAAAGGAGGGTAATGGAATGAAGGTGTGGAGTTTTAAGAATGAACTTGCTGGATCGTAAATTGCTGTTAGAGATATTGAGTAGTGAGCGGAGATATGGAGGGGTTTTGCCAATGATAGTTTTATAGATTAACTGATAGCAATGTAACTGTGGCCTGGTGGAGTGATGGCCAGTGGATGAGGGAGTACAGGGTACAGTCATGAGTGTTGATGGGGGCACCTGTGACAAATCGGATGGCAGTATGGTAGATGACATCCAGTTTACTGAGAAGAGATTTGGAGGCAGATCTGTAGATTAAGTCACCATAATCCAGGATTGGGAGAATTGTCATTTGGACCATGGTGTGTTTTGCAGAGTGGGTGAAAGATGATCAGGCAAGTATAGTGTTATCACCGAGCGGCAACCTCCGGGGCTGGAAAATGAATGTGGAAGTGCCAAAAACTGCACTTCCTCAAATGGCCACTTAAGGCTGGCTCCAAAAGCAAACCAATCCCCATAGAGCCCCATGTTAAAATGTTCAACTTTACAGCAGAAATAAACATGGTACAAAAAATGGTGTTGGTCTGTATCTAATTCCCCCTTCATGACAACTGTACAGGGGCTGATTTTATTTTTTAGAACTCCCCTGTTTAAATTATGTTAGGTCTTAAAGTTATGCATAATTAAGGGCGTCCTGCTTTGATTGACAGCTGCAGCCAGGCTTCATTTGGCCCGCCTCAGCTTCACCTCTTTGCCCATTTTTGGGTAATACATCCATGGCCGGCAGTTCGGTGGAGTCGAAGATGGTAACGGCCAGAGCCACCCCTTTTGAGCTTCATTTTTGCTCTTCAGAAACCTACGGGTGACGTCACGGAGACCACGTCCATATCTTATAAAGTCAATGGCTATCACATATTTTATGGTAACACAGATTACCCTGCTAATTTGGAATCTATCAGTGATGTCAAAACCAGAACTCTAACAGCATCTCCCATCAGTATGGCGACCTGTGTGGGGAAGAATCTCAAAACTTGGCACACAATCCAAGGCAGAGTCGTCCAGGCCTGAAATATCAACCTGAGCCAGACTTGGCCCTTCACCTAAAAAAAAGAAATGTCAGCCTCAACATTGCCTAAAGCCCAAAGTATACACATGAAAATTCACCCAAACTCGGCCAGCCTGAGTTACAGTCCTGTAATATAGTGTGTGTATGGGCAATAAGTCAGCAAAATCTTTTGTCTTGAGGGATTTTGCAATAATTCACTTTGTGGCTATCCTATTAAACATCTGTCTTCCTCTTTCCCTCAACATGAATCCCCTCTCACTTCTGTGGTGTGTTTTAAAGGAGCCGTTTGAGCATATTATACAGCTCTCCCTCAGGTCATTGTCAGTTAAGGAGACATCATAGGTCGTTTGTACAAGCAGCAGTTACGAACCATTTATGTTTCTTGTTAGGCGGCGCCCTGTTGTGTCTGTAGTAATTATAACAGGAGCAAAGCAGGAAGTCATGTAACGCAGTATGACGTGGGCGGGGGGGGTGGATGGTTCAAACAAACAGGACTTTGACCCAGGACACCAGTGTTTGTGTCTCGTTTGAAAATAAAAGTAAATGGCGAGTTATTTTAAATGAACGTGGAAGTGGAAGTACATCACGTCCTGCACACGTGCGTAATAACATCATGTATGTATGCACGGAAGTGAAGTAACGTAACAACCACAGTCTTTTCCAACCCTAACCAAGTAGTTTTTGTGCCTAAACCTAACCAAACAGACTGTTTCACAACATTAATGACATATTTAAAACTGTTACGTGTAGGTATGAGGATGCTCCTATTTCCTGCCACCGCTATGGGCGCTAATTTATTAAATGCTCATAAGGGTTGTAGGAACAAACTACTTGCTCATATGGTTTGGAAGACTTGCTGCAGGAAGGTCGTGTGTCCACCAAAGCTTTTTTTCTGAGGCCAGTGTCTTTTTTTTTAATGCTTTGCAGTGGGAGTGCCGCATATTTAGGCTCTGCTACAAACGGCAGCAGCATGACGAGGTGCTGAGCGTTCATTCTGCGCTGAGCGCCGAGAGTGCGGCATTTTATTCTGGTTCCTGAGAGTTGAAAAATTATCAGTTTCGGCTAAAATGCTGCGCTCATCACTGTCACTATTCACCCAGCCGTCCAATCACAGTGGAGGAGGGGCCAAAAGGGGACAGACCAAAGGTCACATTTTACATGTACACGTGCTGAACATCAACAACAACGGAGGACAAATGAATACTGCGTGTCTCCGAGTATCCATGTATGACTCCACATAGACCGGCGGGTCTGTCCTCTCTCCCTACGTGCTTCAGCCTTCCCTTCATGCGAGAGTCGACATGTTTACTTCTGCGGATATTCCGTATCATAGCAACCAGGTCTCAGCTGAAAAGACGCTGCGCCTCCAAAGAGCTACCAAGCGATATCAATGGGGCTTTTTCAGAGGAGAACCTGCCATTTTCTGCTGTGAAAACTGCTTTGGTGGACACACAAGACTGTTGCTGTGTTAGCTGAAGAACAGGACGTGACAAACAAAAGAATGCTGAACCAGACCCAAATTCTGCATTGAAGTTCAAAAGCTAATTTCTTGGTCAGTTCAATTTTGGAAAATGATAAACATGGATAAACATGACAGAATCATGGTCATTGAGCATCTCTGATTAAAGGTACAAGTTCAAGATGAGATGTCATGAAGTGGGTATCGATGTATATAAATATAAGCAGAGGATAGAAAGGATGCTGTTGATTAAACTATACTGTCTGGTATAAAAAGTACAGATGGTGCAGTGTGACTGTACAGATGTTGAATCTATGTACAGATGGTCTTGGTTAATAGCCCAGTGTGCTGTAGTACTGGTCCAGTGTTGTTGAAGAGAAGAATACTGGCAGTGTGAAGAATCCTCATGGCCCGAGGCTCCTCCTGAGCCTCTCAGCACTGGACCTTATGACCTGTCCGTTTGACTTACGACAGTCATTTGCTGGACTGCGGCAGTTGGCTGTTGCTGGGGTGCTTAAACAACTCTCTTGTCCTGCAGGTTGGATAATGAGCTTCTGGTGATATGTTTGGCTCTAAATAATGTACACGTAAAAGGTCCTTTGTAAGGGGGGGGGGTCACAATCCTGAATAGCCTTAGATGTCTGAGGTGATTGATAGCTCATTGTGCCTTCAGCAAGGTGTTGGTTTGTAAGGTCCATGTCCTCAGGTCCTCAGTGATGTGGCGCCTGGCTGACAAACACCCCATTGAGCATTTGGGGGTTGTGTCTCAGTTACTGTCTTGTGTAATATATGACCAGCCCTGACAGCGACGCTTATTTTCACCTTGTGAGAGTAAGTGTGTGTGTTTGTTTATTTGTTTATTATAAGGATATCCCCATTAGCTGATGCCTAGGTGACCAGCTAGTCTTCCTGGGGTCCAAGACAACATAACAACAAGAATTTAATTTACCATTCTCTAACCCTGACACAAACTAAGCTGACATACTCAAAAAAACAGCAACCGGGATGTACTCAGCCACTCGTCAATCGCAGGGTTTTTCCTGCAATTTTTGGTGCACCCCAAAGAGGTTTTAGCCAGAGCCAAAGGAAAATCCCAAGTACCAAAATTATAAGATTTGAGAATAAATAATTAGAATGAATAGCAATTCAAATCCTCTCAGAATGTGTTTAATAGCAATTGATCAAACAACCGTTGAATAAGCAGAACATGAATTCAAATAAGAAGTCTTTGACTTCCAGCAGTCAACTCCCTTCTCATCCTCAGCTGCTATATTTTACACTGTTGTGCGTAGTCACCCCCCAAAGACCCATTCTGAGCCAGGAAAAACCCTGCAATAGCCGTGTGTGTGTGTGTGCGTGTGTGCGTGTGTGTGTGTGTCATCACGAGAGACACATACTGTAGTGGGAACTACCACAGAAGAGGATTTAAGTACTTTGCCAGGTGTCGCTAGCATCACAACCGTGCAACATACTGTCACAAAACTTTACAGTTGACATCTCACTGTTGCCATTGCCACTGTTGTGTGTTGAGATTTGTACACACTTCACACCACTAGATGGAATTTACCAAATGTTGAGGATGGAGGAATCTGCTGTAAATCAGCCTAATAATACTCTCATGTACCGGCCATAAGAGAATAGTTGTTTTGTACCTTGTACACACATGGACAAACACATAATTACTCACACAGACTTATGGGTGAACAGGTGCAGCGAGACTTACAGGTGAATAGGTACAGTAGGAATATACTGTAATGAACACTTTGGCTAGAGGCTACGCAATTAAGAAAAAGTTCTCCCTGTGTTTTCCTGCAAATGTATTTATTTTTTTGCATCTCATAGGGCCTGTTTTTATCCGCACCTCAGCCTGCTTGTTAGAGTTCAGTCAATCTGTGCCCTTCTTGGATTTTACCTTCCTCCTTCCCTCTCAGTTATCTCGCTCCACTGGTTAAGCTTTGATCATGGTGGCGAATAAATTGCACCTCTCTGTGTGTCTAAAACAATGCCTAATAGCCTTGAATCGCTGCTGCTCTCGTAGAGAACATTGCAGCGCTGCCTATCGTTTTTGGTAACATCGCATGGCTGCGTTGAAGCGCTTCAGCGGGCGAGGACTAGGCGGAAATCACAGGGGATCGTTTAACATGCCCAAGCAAATAGCAGTGCGAGTCTCAACGATTTCCTTCGCTCCGATGCAGATACAAATGTGATCTGAGAAAACTTTTGCACGGATGAAAGAAGAGCTTGGAGCATACTGTCTTCTCTAGCTGAGGGAAGGGTGCACCTGTGGCTCCACTTTACCTGCTAATATTGTACTACTTTGCCAGGGACTTTTCCTGGACAGAACCGCTTTGTGTTTGAGAGAGATCCAAAACTGTGTGTGTGTGTGTGTGTGTTCATTGAGTCTGAGAAATAATTAATTATCCCAGTGGAGAAATCGAGTTGACTGTGAGACATAGAGAAAAGTCACATCTTGACACAGAAATTTGACCAACTTTCTACATGATGGTTTCATTTTTCTGCAGCAATCATTGTCTATTTCTTTAGAAATGATTAGATAATGATATATTGGGGTAAATATTGTACACATTTGGCTTGAATTAAGAAAGTTTGGAAAATAACAGCAGTGAAATTAATGCAATGTAAGACATTGGTGCTGCTGCAGTGACTGCTGGGAACACTGAATGGATGGATGGATGGACAGACGGACGGACGGATGGACGGATGGATGATATTTACATCCATCCATCCGTGTCTCCATCTGTGCCATGTTGGGTCCTTGAATTTGAGGAAATTGTGGCTGAAAAGTTCTGGAAAAGTCCTTGAATTTGATGTTTAAGAAGGTGTGGCGACCCTGATTTAATTTAATTTGTGATATGAGCAATGGTCCATCTTGTTTCTATATGGAATATTGGACTATTCCGTGTGGTCGCTGTATTTGCACTGTTTCAGTCACTGCGATACAGAGCGGTGACCGTGGTGAGCAGAACGTTTGCAGATGTCTCAGCTAAATGTGTTTAACTGAAAAGGAGAAGTTTACTGAGCCCTTTTCCTTGCTTCGTGTTGTTCTTACTCTCAACAATCTCTACTGGCATCACAAAGACACAAGCAGCACAATAACAGTTGTTGCTGTCTCCACGTGGTAACACGTGTCTAGCTCTGACATAACCCCTTAATGAACAACCATAAATCAAGCTTCACGTACATTAGCGGCTTGTTGCAACGATACATTAAGTCAACCAGAGAAGACAGAGGTCAACAAATAATGACAAATTAGTATGCCTCTAATTATAATTTCAGCCACTTCTGTATTTTGTTTGCGATGTCTAGTTTCACATATTCCCCACGTCATTAAAACTGAGCCAGTGTGTACCCGCATCAGAACGTTTCAAATGCATTCTCAGGTTCTGAAATACCAGAGCTATGTCAATTTACCCCATATTGAAAAAAAGGCCCTTCTGTTTCACTCAACCTTGTCCTCTCCATCTTTTGTGCAAACTTGCAGCCCACCTCCTTTCCAATCTATTGGCTGATCGTGCAGGTAATGCTGATGTTGATAACAGGTTTTCCTTCAGATAAGACACATTGATCAGTCAGAGGAAATGCATTGATTAGGGGAGACGTGTGATGAACACACATGGACCCACACATTAAGCACAACCCTGCCCCCCTGTATATACACTTGCATGTATAAACACACCAAATGGAAAGAATGCGAGCATACACACGCACACTATCCAGTCAGATGTCAGGTATATTTCAGCTGTCAGTGATTATGGGTTAGCCAATGGTTTCTATCAATACCTGTTCCCTCTGGAAACATCATTGAACCAAAGCAACTACCTCTACTTAGCCATTATTTCCCCCGAGGATGTAAAGTGGCAATCCATGCCCATATGTCTTTCAGCCAGTCACCACAGTGCACGCTAAGTTGGGCAGAAACACACCTGACTTATGGTTTGTGCGTCATTGAGCACGAGGGCAAAACTTGACCTGCCAGCACAATGGATAAGAGAATTTTAATGCAAGGTTGTTTGCATGCAAACACTAAAAGAAAGACATTGGTTGATGTCTGATACCTTTTTGGGGAAATTTTACATATAAAAGCACACAATATGATGGTGGTTACAGAGACCTCTAGTACCTGAAAGTCCCTATTGTTGGACCCTACAATACCGCATGTGAGCACAGTTCCACACTACCTCCCATTTGTTTACGCTGATCAGCTGTTCAAGATGGTGTCCGTTGCAGAATAAGTTCATTCATCACATGAAAATGTGTGAAGTCAGTGTAAAATAATAAAAAGAAAAAACTGGAAACAGCCTGGAAAATGCATCACACTTTGCAAGGGCATGAAACTAAGAACTGTGTGCATCCTTTTGAGACCAGACCCAACTGATCCTCACTCACGCTGCCAAATTTCAGACATGACCCTGATCCAAGACAATATTAGTCCTTTTTAAAACATAAGTGGATATTCTTACTTTGGACATGATGCAGTAATTTAGCATAAGGTCCACCAGCACAAAGCACAAGTTGCTTACAAATGCTAATAAACCATTTCTATTTAATGTTAAGTGCCATAACAATGCACAACAAACTACCAGCATGGGACACTATTTCATAATAATAAACCATCTGCCTCACCTGTTGATATCAAGCTCAACTTTTGGCAATGCTGGTCGGATCAACACGGCTGTAAACTCAGAACTTATTTCACAGCTAAACTTTGTTCTCCCCAGAATTATTTGGGATTTAAAGAAGTTCCCCCGTTTTGTTTTATTTCATTAATTACTGAACGTTAGCTTAGCAGGGTAAGGCAATTATGTCTGTAAGCAAGAGAAAGAGAGACAGAGATAGAGGGAGGAATATTTACATAAATGTCATGTGAATATACACAAACTCAGCCTAAAAGACCTCAGGGCAACAGCAAATCAGCCTGACCTCAAACAGAGAGCCCCAGGGATGACGTCTTTTTGCGTTGCAATGGGTTCCCTCGTCAAAAAGCCTATGAGATTTTTGCATTGGATTTTGGATCATTGCAGAAAATAAGCTCTGTGTTGAACACAAGTTCATGATACTCACTTGTTTTGTTCAGCAATATAACAAATGAACACCACTTTTATGATTTTAGAAGCATAAAGGCAATGGCCAGAAGTAAAGAACTACCTAACGCCCTACTAAGCTGACGGTGACGTTTAATGTTTAACGTCTGTAGTCTCTTTTAGCCACTTGTTAGCAACCGCCTTTATTTAAGATACGTAAAGGCTTCAAAATTGTCATAAAAAATGTTGTAGAAAATGTTTCTGGCATCTAACCAAAAACACATTAAAAAACCCACTGACTTCAAGACGAGGGAACCAGAAGTGCTAAAATGCTAACTCGGTTCCAGGTTTTAAAACTACAAACTTAGGCGCCCTATGGAGATTGGAACATTACATTGCAATGTAAATCTGGTCAACAATGTCATGAATAAGAAAGTTAGCTTTCTTTCAAAGAGCACCTTCATACACTAAAAGCCTGTGCAAAAAAAATGGAAGATTTAGGCATATAAACATATAGTCACATATGTACATAGTAGTCTGTCAAATATTAATGTTATTTCAATGTATAACATCTATAAATTGTCCCTCTGGCCCCAAATTCTGTTTCTCTGCTGTAGGGTTTTGCACTTCTTACTTAACCTGTTTGAGTCTCCTCTTCAAATACTCAGTGATAAACGGCGAGTTTGGCAGCTTGGCCAAAAAATATGCTCAGGCCTTTACGTATAAATAAACTATTTCCTCTTTTGAGGGAGGTTTAAGTATTGGAAAAGTTCTGGGAGCTTAAAAGGAAACTTCAGATCTCTTAGTCTCTTTCTGTGGAAGTGCATATCCATGCAGTGTACTGTCCAGCCTCCAACCTGTGCTTATGTTTTTATTATTATTAATATTATTATTATGTGACCAGCTTAGACAAAAAGAGACATGCAGTTCATCAACATGCCTCTCAAATGTGTACGCCTTTGCTATAGAAGAAAGATTTGATAGAGGTTACAGGGGCTGCTTGGGGAGAGGACAGTGTGTGTGTGTGTGTGTGTGTGTGTGTGTGTGTGTGTGTATAAATGTCATTACTTAGCTGGTGCTTCTGCCTATTGTGCTCACAGAGGATGAGTACTCCTTACAGCACGGAGAGAAGAAGTGGGTGGCGTGTATCAGGCTGTTTGATGGACAACAAAATGAATAGAGTGGAGGACGTGATGGAGAAGGAGAAGAAAGTAGTTATTCACAGAAACCCACACATTCACAGAAGAGAAGGAGAAGCTGAAGTTTTTTGGGGGAAGAAAAATCAATAAACAGGGCTATGAAAAATGAAGTAGCTTCCCAGAAAATTCTATTTCTTATTTTTATTCCTCAGACAATAGTTCTTTTCTTGAAGATGATGAAATTGCATTTTGAGCAATTTTGAAACAAAGCTATGTCTCGCACTAGAAGTGTATCATTCATTTTTTTGGCTAGTGATCACTCAATAGTGGACGGCACTGACAGAACACAATAGAGCCGAGAAACACCAATAGGACGCATATTTAAAACCCCTGACCAAGGTCAACACAGAGTCATCAACAACCATGACTTCTCCTGCTGTCGTGTAGTAAAGAAAAGTAAAACTACCTCTCAAGAAAACTGCTGAGTCACATTACACATAAGTTGCCTTGTAAAAATGAAAATGAACTTTACAGAAGGGTTTTATTAAGCTCCTGTCAATCATAGTGTAACAGACTAAAATGTGCAGAGAAGTTATTTGTCTGGGTTCATCGAGTAAATCCAAATTAAGACTGAAGTGGTTATTTAAAGGACTTAGACACAAGCTATATTTGTGGAACTAATTAAGTGCCAAAGTTTGTGTCAGAGAAACATATTTTGATATCACGGTGAAACCATAGACTGTATAAAATATGGACGTAGTCTCCGTGACGTCACCTATTGGTTTTTGAAGAGCCAATATGAAGCCCAACGTGGGTGGCTCTGGCCGTCGCCGGCAAATCCAAAAATTGGCAAAGAGGTGAAGTGTGGCTGGAGCTGAGGAGGGCCAGATGAAGCCTACAGTCTGTGCTCGATGACGAGATGTTGAGATGGTTGAGTCTTGTTTATCTTAATCTTGATTGACAATAAGTTGGCCCTTGATGAAAACACAGATATGCTGGGTAAGAAAAGCCAGGAGCGCTTTTATTGTCTGAGGAAACTCGCCAAGTTCCAGGTTCCTGATGACATTGATCACATTTTCATTCATTCGTTGGTATTCATCTCTCAACCCCAAACAGAAAAACTCACTAACAAGGGTGACGAAAATCAGCAGCAAAATCATTGGCACTCAGCAGACAAATCTATCCGACCTGTAGAATAAACAACTGTTAGGCAGACTCCATCACATCTGACAGTACACACCCCCTGCATTTAGAATTTAAGTTCCTGCCCTGTGGTTCCCGACTCAGAGAACCTTTAGCCAAAACTAACAGATATAAATTCTCTTTCATACCCTCTGACATTTCACTGCTCAACTCTGTAAAGTACAGGTAGCATCAGCACATCTCTAACCATGATTTATTTTCCTTTCTTTCTCTCTAATAATAATAATTTAACTTTTGTACTTCATGTGTTCACCTTTTTTTTTATCATCTGTGGTTATGTATGTATGGCTTTGTATATCATGTGCATCTCACCCTGTCTTGTCGTTGTCTTTTTATTGCTACTGTGGCAAAACCAATTGCCCCTCTGGGACAAATAAAGGTCTTGAACTATGCTAGCCACCTTTGACGGCACCCACTTGTCATTCAAAGTGGCCATGCCACTTTTTGACACTTCATTTTTCAGCCCCGGAGCTTGCCGCTTGGGTGCAATGGAAAAAAACTAATCCATACCAGTTTTGAGGAGAAAAAAAGTTGCAGTGGCTGATGGGAGTGAGTGTCAATGGTGTGCCGGTAACCAGACTGTGCTTTGTTTTTGATTGATATACATTCACATGATTGTACCGGTATCCACGGCCTCACAAGATGGCAGACCAGTTCCCATAATGCACTGTGCCGTGACATTGGTTGCCAAGCTCTATGCAACACATGAGATTATCAGCATGGACTATGGTATTTCACACTATGGTAAGCACACGACAGTAGTTTTTCATCAAATCATCTTTTATGATTTAAGTTGGCAGTTCCAGTCAGAATTTGACAGACAGAAAATTCAAACCTCTGTGTGGGTCTGGATCTGGGTATTTTTCTAATTTCACAGCAGTTTCCTTTATTTCCATCGGGTCATGGAGACACCAAACTGTGAGAGGAGGAAATTATTTACAGCACAACTTTCAGCCTGATCTGTTTGTGCTGTCCCTACATGCTTTGTTTATCCTGGAAAGTGCAGAGATGCAGGTACTCACTGACAAATCTGCCTCCGTTTTGACACCATTTGTTGAGGTAGAGGGCCTCGTAGACTGGTAGTTCGTAACCTGTCTGTCTAGCCGTCTCCACCTGCTTGAGTTGTGTACTCAGAGCTCAAGCACTTCCTCTACACTTCATGTTTTATCTCACAGTCACCGTAGGAAGCACGGGGATAAATTTGTGATATATACGCAGCCATAAACTTATGCTGACACAGTCTGTCACATGTACACTCACATGCACACACAGATCAGGATTTAATGTACTCTGACATTGATGCCGACATAAATCATAAATGTGGAGAGCTATTAGCTGGCCAGTAGCGGTCTGACCCCTTGTCAAGATGGCTGTGTGGGTGAACAGACACAAATGAGACTGAATAGAGTTCGACTTAACAAGGCAGCACAATACCAAAACAAACTGCTTTTGTCAGTTCATTATTCACAAGGTTAAGGAGGCTGGTCCTCCAAATTTCATCAGTGATGCCTGATGAATGTTAAAGATACAGAGTCGGAGAGAAGCTGTTCTGGAAGTGGACAGCCACCATCATAGTGACTTCTCCAGGGTCCGCCCCTGAAGAAGTCATCTGTCAGATTGTACTGAAAGATGAATGGTGGAAATTTGCTGCATTATGCTAAGATCGACCTCAGGTAACGTTAAGGTTACACAATGCAATGCTAATGTTAATACCTTATTTGTTTAACTGGCTTTTATTATGGTTTCTAACCATTTCATTGAATTAAGGAACACGTGCTGTCTGCATTTTTGTATGATGTTACTGTATTTAATACTGATTTAAGTTTACATTACACTGCCTGTTGCTTATGCTAAGTGACCTTCCGGTGACGACAAAGCAATTTCTAGCCGATAAACTCCAAAGCTGAATATTCATCACAAATCCAGATGTCGTTCATTTGCACCCCTCCAGGCTTTTGTTTCAAAGACTCTCCAAAGTAGGACGAGGGAAAGTTGATCAGGCAATTGTAGATGTCTGAATACTGCAGTAACATAATACAGCTGGAACATCATCGTTCCAGCTGTTTTAATACTTGCAAAAATCACCCCAGGGGCATTATAAGGGCCGCTAATATTTAATCTATCAAGTTTTGCAATATAACATTCAATGTTCTTGCAATTAAAGTGCGCAGTGAACTCTGACAGCTTGAAATCGACGCTGGCTCCGATAATTTTTGCTGACAGATTTCCTGCCAACAAAATGAGTCCTGTGATGTCCAGAGCTCTTGTTCGGAGCTTGTTTTATTTCCTCTTAGGCAATTAATTTCAATTTGATTACCATTTTGTATCCCAGGTGTATAATTGTGCCTGATTAGTCCTTGATATGTTTGACTTCATCCATCAAGTCCCGAGTTCCAAGGGTAGATGAAGGTCCAGGGAGGGTATCCACATAAGATTGATCAGATGTTGACTTTGGAGATTGGAATACATGGGAAGCTCCAACATGATTGGAGTGAGAATGTTGGATTGACCCAACTGCACAACAGGCTTCTGCACAAAGCCAGTTTTTTGCAAAATACCCAAAAGAACACCACTGCTCCAAGTGCCCTCAAGTATCTTGGGGGATTCTTCTGCACAAGTGAGGGTAAGATGGAGCATGAGACGAGATGCTGCATCAGCTGTAATGCAGGCATTGTAGCAGACGGTCATAGCGAAAAAGAAGGAGCTGAGCCTGAAAGTGAAGCTCTCGATTTACTGATCGATCTACCCCAACCCTCACCTATGGCCGTGAGCTTTGGGTGATGACCAAAATAATGACATTATTGATACAATCGGACAAATTTAGTTTGCAGGGTTTTTGGGCTCAGGCTTGGAGATAGAGTGAGGTGCTCAGATGTCTGGAGGGCACTTAAGCTGGAAATATACTTGCTGTTTGACCATCCGTTTGTGTAGACGTCGCGTTGTGTTGCATTTCACAATGAATGGACAAAACGGATGCAGAGGCAGCATTATTCTTTTGCACACGCATATTTAAAAGCAATTATATCTCCTCCGGCTTTAGTGTAAAACAGCTGCTCACAGTTAAAAAAAAAAAAAAGGTGATGTGGTTTAGGAACCTTATTCAGATGCCTCCTGGAGAACTCCCTATGGATTTTCCCTTCCAGAAACACCGTGCATCACAACCAAAAGTAGAGGAACGTTAATCACAGTCTTCGACAGATGGTGCAAGACTCTTTTGTTTCAACCCCACCCCCTCTACACTTTGGGCTGCCTCCAACACAAAACTTATAAAATCTGACCCACACTTGTCACTACTGATAGGCCATGGCAATATAATTCACCCAGACTCATCTAAGAACTGACAGCTGAATGTGTTGAATTGGCTGCAGAGAGCCAGTCCCTATAGTTCCCAGCCGTCTCTCAGTGTCAGTTAAATGTCTAACAGGCAAATGCTGCTTCAGACTCTATCCTCTCACTCTCTAATTAGGCTGTAATTATGAAATGCAGTGGCTGTAATTGAAAGTGTCAACTAATTTATCTAATACGAATGCAGTCACTATTCCAAACTTAATGAGTGACACTCTTTTTGAGCCTTCTCTGAATGGGATGACTGGAAATACTCCAAGTGTTGATGGCGCTGCTAAAAGCACACAGCTTTTGATAGGCCTGACCTTTGGACAACAAATACACATGAGCAGCATCATAGTGCGTGAGTACACTCATACATCTAGACTGCCAGAAGATGATTTATGGCCCGGGGCTGCCTGCTGTAAAATATGTAGCAAATTTCACTGAAAGCAATGTGTTGGCCCAGCACCCAAACACCAGTTTTGTGTGGATGGGAGCACAGTGTAATGAGGAGTGAAAGCTGATAAGAAGGTGCAATATTGGAGAGTCTTTTTCTTAGTGGAGGGGAGAATGAGAGAAAGATTGGAAATATGACAGCTCATCAAAACAAAACTACTTTGCATATTTTGTTTACTGCTCTGTTTAAGTTCTGTCCCACCTTCACAAGCAGTCTTCTGTCTTCAGTGTTGTGTGGAGTGTGAATGCCTTGCTCAAAGGTGGTGTGAATGGGTGAATGACTCGCAGTGTAAAGCACACTGAGTGGTCACAAAGACTAGACAAGCACCATATACGTACAGTCCATTTACCATTTAACACCAGCTTCGGAGATTTTAACGTTTTGTTCTACGACATAAAACACGTCTGTAAATCCCCCGCTGGTGCATTTCTAAGCTTCTACGTGTGTTTAAAAAGGCGGTTGCTAACAAGTGTCTAAATGAGACTACAGAGGTTGTCGAGGACGTTAAACGTCACCGTCAGTTTAGTAGTGGTGACGGTGACGTGGTTCGTTTATAGTCTAACATTAGCTTTTTACTTCTGGTGATTGCATTTACACTTCTAAAATCATAAAGTGGTGTTCATATGGAGAGATTATCTTGCCAGACAAAATGTGTAAGTATCATAAACTTGTGTTCTCCACAGAGATTATTTTCTGCAAAGATCCAAAATCCAATAAAAAAGTCCCATAGGCTTTTTGACGAGGGAACCATGGCGACGCTATCTTCCGGGTTGGCCTACAAAAAGACGTCATCCCTTCGGCTCCCTATGCAGCGCTGTCTGCCTGCTGCAGATCTGCGAGCCCGGCAATATGGCGGTCCCCTGGGCCATCCAGACCACAATGCAATGTGCTGTGATGTTGTTGCCCCAGCTCTATTCTGTGTCTGCCTGCTGCTGAAATTAAGATTTACTGACATTTATTCTGTATGAATGTGTTGCATGATTATTGTTGGGGATTCATTTTCTGTCTTTATAGCCCATTTCTAAACTACATGGAAAGTTCTTTCCAACCAATTGATTGAGCAATCACAATGCAGTATTCAACAAGGCCATGTAATAATGCTGAATGAATGAATGAATGAATAAATAAATAAATGAATGCATGAATGAATGAATAAATAAATAAATATTATACAACCTCTGTAAAAGACTGTATTGGCTTTTGGCAGTGTGATTGGTGAGCATTACATGTTATTGCATTAACTGCTTTTAGTTTAATAATCAGGTATCTGCAGTTTGGAGTGACTTGGATTTTACTGTTGGAAATAAACACTGAAATAGTGACAATTTTCTAGGAATTGTCAGCCATTTTATTTGAACTGAATTAAAATAATCTCAAATGAATAAAAAGGGAAACAGACTTGTTTGTTGCTGACACTGGGTACCCTCGGGGTTCTCCAAATGTCAGACTTTTAAGACATTTTTAATACCACTTAGAATGACATTTAATGCCAACTTCAAGAAATACATTTTAATTTCTATGGTGTTATTAGCATGTTAGGCGTGTTTTTTTTACATACCCGACAACGGTGCTGGAGCTGCTGTCCACTCGCGCGCCAGTCCAGTCCACTTGATGTGCTAACGAGTTGCTAACGAGTTGCTAACCTGTGGCTAACGAGTTGCTAACCTGTGGCTAACCTGTGGCTAACGAGTTGCTAACCTGTTGCTAACGAGTTGCTAACGTTACTGTAAACAGCCCGAGTGCTCTACCGTCTTGCTGCTAACTTTCTGGCCCTTGGTATCTTCCGCTAACTTGTCCGCATATCTGTCCAGACCTCCCGAAACCTGCTTCTGAGGCTACAAGCTAACTTTAGCTTGTTAGCAGCAGGTGCGTTTGTTTTCTTTCGCGCACGCGAAAGACCGTAAAGCAGTACTACACTGACGTAAACACTACCTGTACTGTCGTCAGGGCTGGGGAGTAATCTGAATACCAGTATTCGGATTATCTATTAATACAAAATATGAGGAACTGTATTCCATTACAGTTACAGTTTGAATTGGTTGTATTCTGAATACAGTTACTGTGTTTAAAAATAGATTACTTTAAGGGATTACTTTATTCCCTCCACCAAGGAGGTTATGTTTTTTGCCTTGTCAGTTTGTCAACAGGATTACAGAGAAACTGGCTCGATTTTCATGAAATTTGGTGGAAGAGTGTAATATGGGCCAAGGAAGAACCCAGTAAAGTTTGGAGTGGATCCAAATCATGGGGGGGATACACAAATAATTCATTAACATTGTGAGATATGGGCGTGGCCTTGGTGGAGTTTTTTTTTTATAGGTCTATATATATTTGCAGCATAAGTGCCACAATTTGTGCACCTGCCACACAACAATGTGAGAGGAGACACAGCCAGGACACTGTCAGGAATGTGTTTTTGGAACTGAGTTCAGCAAAACCATTTTGAAGTATTGCAAAAGTAATCCAAAGTATTTAGAATACATTACCTAATTTGATTAATCTAATGTAATATGTTACAAATTACATTTTAGGGCATGTATTCAGTAATCTGGAGTGGAATACGTTTTATAAG
>JAOVVB010206706.1:0-10789 GCA_028570985.1 Heterobranchus longifilis
TTAAAAAGGTGGTTGCTAACAAGTGGCTAAATGAGACTACAGAGGTTGTCGAGGACATTAAACGTCACCGTCAGCTTAGTGGTGGCGATTCATTGATAGCATAACGTTAGCTTTTTACTTCTGGTGATTGCATTTACGCTTCTAAAATCATAAAAGTGGTGTTGATATAGAGAGATTATCTTGCTAGACAAAACGTTTAAGTGTCATAAACTTGTGTTCACCACAGAGCTTATTTTCTGCAATGATCCAAAATCCAATTCAAAAAGTCCCATAGGCTTTTTGATGAGGGAAACCATGGCGATGCTACAAAAAGACGTCATCCCTTCTGCTCCCTATAGGACTGCAACTAATGATTATTTTCATTACTGATTACTCTGTAGTATCTACCTGTATCTTTTTTTGTTGTTACTTTGGTTCTACAAATCAAATCAACTTTATTTATATAGCACTTTATACACAACAGGATTGATCCAAAGTGCTTTTCACCAAACAAATATACAAAGAAAACAAATATACAGTGAAAGAGGACAGGTACAAAACAATAATAACGACAGTTTAACAGAAGGATGGCACAGGACAAATCAATAACATAAATACTGGAGGACAGAATGAGATAAATTATGTACAGTTATATGCCAAAGAGTAGAGATGAGTTTTGAGAACCCTATGGGAGCTGGTGGAGCGTTCCACAGTTTTGGAGCAGAGACAGAGAATGACCGATCGCCATACATAACACTTTGTCTTGGATTTTGGGACAAACAGAAGTTTTGCATTTGATGACCTTAAGTTTCTGACAGTGTGATGGGTGGGACAATAGTTCAGTGATGTATGAGGGGGCGTAGCCATGGAAAGACTTGTAAAGAATTTTGAAATGAATTCTGTAGTGAACCGGGAGCCAGTGAAGGGAAGCAAGAACAGGTGAGATGCGTTCTCTTTTTTTGGTTTGGGTTTGAATTCTGGCTGCAGAGTTTTGTATGAGTCGGAGATGGGAAATCGAGGATTGTGTGATACCGAAATATAATGAATTGCAATAGTCAAGGCGGGAGGAAATTAAGCCATGCCTTCATTTCCTTTCTCCAGATCAGAGGTACAGAGTATTTGTTTGAGTTTTGGAATGCACAAACACGCATCTGTCATATCTATAAATGTTACATTTGCTAGCACATCTCTGCTTTACCATCAGACATACAGCAGGCGACCTCTAGCTCACCTGATAAGAGTGTGCCCCATGCAGGCCTCGTCGGTGGCCTGGGTTTGAATCTGATCTGCGGCCCTTTGCTGCGTGTCATCCCCCCTTCTCACCCCCCCCCCCTTTCCTGTCATTCTCCAGCTGCTCTGTCAAATAACAAAGGCAATAAAAGCCCTGAACATAAGCTTAAAAAAAAAAAAGAAAACAAAATGTCTGGTTGCACTTATTTTTTCAGAACCATAACGATTAAAAAGCCTTCATGTGCCTCTCGAGGACGAACTGCACAGACATCTTCCTTCGTTTGGACTGCAGCTATCGTGTTGTCTCCAATTGGCTACAGACCTCACTGTATCTCTCTCTGTTCCCTTGATGTGTGATTTATTTATTTAGAAGAGGTGACATTAACATTAACATCAGACATGTGTTTTTCATTCCCTCTCTGAATGTGTAATACTGTGAAACAGATGGGAGGAGGACACGTCTACAAGCCTATTTGTGTAAGCTATCAACACTTGTTTTAGCACCACTGGGTCTATGCATGACTGCATTACTTAAATGGTATGTGTGTAGTCTTAATACAATCAGTCCACTTCAGCACTAAAATGATAATGATGGAAATCCCTTAAAGTCGAGATAAAATGAAAAATGACAAAAAAATGACCAAAAAAATCAATTTATTTGTATTTTTAAATCAAAATCAAATCAAATTCCAATCCTGTATTCTTCCTATTGAACAAAATATGACATGTGCTTACGTAAGCCGGTACAAACCAATTTCAACCTTTAATATAATTCACGACTACATCCATCAATCAATCTGAAACTTTTAGCGGCACAGAGCCGTAGCTCCGTATCACACTAAAACTCAAAGCCCACCCACTTTTAAGCAGTCCAATCAAATGTGAAGGATTTGATTTAAATCCCTCTTGTAACTGTACACCGCTAAAATATTCAATTTTACTGAGAAATATGTCACGGTACAGAAGCTAAAGAGGCTTTAACTTCCCTTTCACTGGGACTTTAAATACGTTTGAAGATCCCGTTGCAAATCCATGTGTGCCTATTGCTCACCTTGACAATGCTCTTAACCAGTCTGAAGGCGCATAACCTACCACTGACCTCAGGAGAGCATGCTATGCCGTGTTAGACTTCCAAGGGTAATTGCTGTTAGATCAGAGCTAATCCAGAGTCAGACAAAATACCTGAAAAAAAAAATGCTGTGTGCTATGCCTCTGGAGGCGAGGGGGATACAGCCATGACATACCAATGAGCTTCCTTTGGATAAGCATACAATGTGGGAGGCCAAATGCCCATTTTCCCCTTAGGCTTATCAGAAGTGCATAGTTGTGCTGAAAACACCTCTATTCAGTTTCACTGATGTTGTATGAAAGAAACGATTCAATCTGACAGAGACATATTCTAAAATGATAAACAGAAAGTGTGGATAACAATGACATGGAAACAATCTTCATCAATTTAAAAACCTTACAGGCACCCATGCTATAATATGTATAATGATTACACAGACAATGTCTTCATGTGCCATGCAGTAGCATAATAAAGAAAAGCAATTTAGAATTGAAAACACTGACAACAAAAAGCTAATTTCAAGGACATGTTATTATAGGCACCCCTGCTAACCAAACTATTACTAATCATTGTATGCATGCTTCTCTTTGTGGCTCTCAAATAATAAGGTCCTTTGTAAAACCCATACAATGCCGACATTATCTAACAAACCAACAAACACAACTTAATCTACTCTACCCGAGGTCATACAGAATGTTTGGCCACTTCTTCCCCCACGACTCAGAGTGGAGAAAATGTCTTTGTTTTGTTTGAAATCAATGTGCCGATATTATCCCGACTGACAAGTGGATAAAAGAAGAGCTAGAACATGTGTCCCTGTGCAGATAAAGCCAACTCCACCAGGAACTTGGACAGATGTGCATGATGGAACAGAAAAGAAAAAAAATGAGGGAGGGAACCCATCAGTCGAGGGGAGATTAATGGTGCACATTCTTTATCTGAAAGGAAATCTCAGATCGTACAGCTTGGAGCGAATGCAAATAGGTACAAACACACCAGCATAGATAAAAGGTTTAACATCTTTTGTAGGAACCGTGGGGATACGATGATAGTGAGCTGTGCAGAGCTGGCACGGTTCCAAGGTGC
The DNA here is from genome assembly GCA_028570985.1 of Heterobranchus longifilis. Classification (NCBI taxonomy): domain Eukaryota; kingdom Metazoa; phylum Chordata; class Actinopteri; order Siluriformes; family Clariidae; genus Heterobranchus; species Heterobranchus longifilis. The sequence continues at coordinate 3,365 of JAOVVB010206706.1, forward strand.
AGAGCAAATTCTGGTGGGAATCAAATTTTATGGGTCTTAAACATCATTGTGGCCAGCTTACATGAACAATGACTTTTCTTTTTCCTCTTTGAAACACACACACTGCTTGGCATGTTTGCAAAATAAGACCCTGATTTTAATAATTCCATTAACTAGGTTAGTCGAGAATATTTGACCACATCGCCATGGTGATAATGAACTAATACACACAATAATGGTACTATAAACACAAGCCACACTCTCCTGCATGTTCTGATAAAGAAAAGAAAAAAACAAATGTGTAAATAACTATTGTTTGGTTTAGAATCCCCATAACATTTGAAACACAGTTAGCGATTAATCTATAACCGATTACAAATTGTTAGGGCTTCCCCCGACTAAAGATTTTCCTGGTCAACCAATAGTCGTTAGTTCAAGCCATTTGTCGACTAGTCGTTTATGATTTTCATTCAGATATCTTGAGGTGAGAGCAAGGGACCACTTTTTATAATGGCCATGCCAGTTTCTCTCGCTAAAATGTAGCCTAACCTTGGCGCATTATTTAGCCCACTTCCCGACAAGCTAGCATAACACAGTTGGTACCAATGGATTCCTTAAATCTTTTAGTTTCATACGATATTCATCTTACTCTAGCTTCAACATCCAGCCTATGAAAGACATTATGTTGGCCGGGTATCTAAGAGTTAAGGAGCGCTAATGATTCTGAATGTGTTGGAAAAACCAGCAAGGAGACTGAACATTGTTAACACACTATGTTATATTATTACAGAGAAACAAACCATAATGATAAGCATTTAAAATCTACATTTAATTTACAAGCGCATGCACGAAGTGAGCCGCCTTTTAACGAGCTGTAATGATTCTAAATGTGTCGGAAAAAACAGCAAGGACACTGAACATTTAGTAGCCTAGTACATGTATGTTTTAGATGATAAGTCATGTTTGTGGTCGACAGATGATTGCAGATGATTTTTTTTCTGCGACTAAGAATCGACCAATGAAAATTTGGTTAGGGCAGCCCTACAAATAGTCCAATCCATCCAAAATGTATGCCTTTGAGCTCATCAATTCCGTTTATCAATGGCAGCATGTTTTTTCTGACAATTGCACATTTCAAAATAATAATGTCAAACTCATGCATCTACACTGCTGGAAACTTGCAACATGAAGGAGTCACGTCAAAGAGGAAGAAACAGTCCAAAGTGTGGCTTCATTTCACAAAGAATCATGACAACAGACAGTGCTGCTTATAATGTCTGTAAAATTATCATTTCAAGTAAAGGTGGAAACACCAGCAATACGCTGAAACATCTTTCTATGCAACATGGGCTTAAATTCCAGAAATGCCATGTATTGCCATGTATCTTCCTTGACTAAAAAAACCCTAAATGACAACGAATGCTGTCCAAAATGTCTTCTCATTTCATCTACACTGTGTTCAGACTCATGTAATAAAACAGTTGCCTGAAAACCTGTGTAGGCCTACTTTTTTTTCCACAGAAAATTGATCAGGAATCAATAAGGGAATTGATAAAGAATCAGACCAATAAGTGCAATCGATAACGGCATTGGCATCAATAAATTCTTGTCAATTCTCAACCCTACATAGAGCACAGTCTGAATGAAATTACACTGACAACTGACAAGCTGAGAATAAAAGCAGTGGTTGGTGAACACTAGAGTGTGCATGAAAGAAGCAAGGACAAGAGAGAGAGAGAGCGAGAGCAACTGGAGCCCAAACACAGTGAAACAGGGCTTTCATCCTGACTGTGATCTGGAAATCTCACATGTCAACCAGTAGGAGGACATTTACAGGCCGTTTGGTCTGTTTGAAGGCAGAGAGGGTGGTGCAAGTGTATTCCTGTGACGCAGGTTCTGGCTAAAACATACATTTAAATGACAGTTTGATGCTGACTCTCACTTCCATCTTATTCCTTGTTGGTGTTAATTATAGCAGAGGGATGTGCTTGTGTTTTGCAGATTGCAAGTTGATGGACCCACTGGGATTGCAGCGATATACCGGTTTCACTGCGGTATGAAAACTGACAGTCATCATACTGTGTACATTTGCTTATCTACGGTATTGAATTTTTTTAAAATTTATTTTCAAAAGGGAGACTTTTTATACATACTTCCATTAAAATAAATGGTTTCAAGTTTCAAGTATAATGTGTTTGTTCAACCAAAAACATTGTTCTGTTTTTATTCCTTTCAAGGGTCAACTAAGAGTAACTGATAATAACAATAATTGTGTAATATCATACACAATTCAGAGTGTACAGACACATTCTACAGCATTTGTAGCATGAAAATCTCATACAGTTAGGACCCACCCAAATAATAAATATCCTTTTAAACAATTCAATTTCCTTTAGCGAAAAGGACACTTTGCACAATCAAAATCACCCACCCACAAGAGTAATTTGTAAGTGGAAAAACTATTAAAATGTCAACATAAAACACTGCTAAATAGGAGAAAAGAGTGGACAAATGATGCTACAAAATGGAGTAAAACACTTTACAGCCTATTTTTGGCAATGCACTGTTCCACATTATTCCTTTCAATCCAGAAAAGATTGAATTGGTCTTTGTTGCCATTTTTGTTATTGGCAAGAAGTGGATACCACAGAGAGAAGGGACTTTGAAAATAAATTGCTTGTACTGATGACTGACTGATCCTTTGATTTGCACTAAATTAATTATGTATGAAAATGGCCTGAAAATTGCTAAAAAAATAAACAAAAGGTAGCAGTAGCCATAAACGTTCTACAGAAAAATTACAGCAGCTTTATCTGGGACTCTATAAGGTGTAAGCAGCACTTCCATTCGTCAAAAGCAGCTTTTTGTGTCACACAGAGAGTTGGCACAGAGCGGTCTGCAACCGCCTCGCTGAGTATCAGCAGGTAGGTTTGCAGCATTTCCATTACAATTCTTGCAAGATAAGTTAGAACTTGCACACAAGTAAGAGCAGTGCTCGGGCAAAGGAAATTCCACCTGCTCTTGAGCATCCTGATAGCTCTCACATGAGGATGAAGTTCACATTTCGGAGCAATACTGCAGCTGCCAAGCAGAAATCCAAAATGTGAGCCTCAAGGAGCAACAACATCCATTCCATTCACGCAATTACTCTGTCTGCTCTCCAAGCCTTTTTCTCTGCTCGTTTCATTTAGTTTAGACAGCCAGGGGTGGACTCCACTATTGTGTTCTTTCGTGTCATCTGGCAAGTCAAAATCTCCACGCTGGGCAAGAACTGTCTTTCAAACCAGAACAAGCTAAATGGTATTGAACAGAGTAGTTAATGGTGGCTTCCTCTTTCTATGTTCCGTCTGCCTGTGTACATACTGGAGGAAGGGACACTTTGTAAAAGCACACACCAAAGAACTAAGCCACTTAAAAGTTGTTGCATTCATTTGAATTAACAGCCAAGTTCTGCCTATCAACTTGAATTATAATATATGTATTAATATTTAAAATATTCAATGAATGTTACATTTTTTTTAGTTGTGAGTTGTTTTTTAACATTGTGTCAATTCAAAATTTAAGTCAAATACCAATTAAATTAATTCAATAAAAAACTAAATGTTCATTAAGGATAGCAGACTATCCAGTTGTTTTCTCCGCATGCGTGTGCCTGTGTGAATGTGAAGCCGAGGGAGAAAATAATTCCAGCATACCTCTTTGCTACCTTCATTTCACTAAGCTGCAGTTTACATCAATGTCTGACCAGACTCATAAAATATGTAGTGAAGACTTAAGTGTATTTTTTGATGAAACGTGGATGCTTCACCCACATCTTCAACCCGGCAGCACATAAGATCTAAATAATCACCACAGTTTCAAGGTGGGCCACCCAAGATTAGTGTCACCAATTCAGTAGTCTGTTGCTATGTAAGCAGTGTCAGTATAAAGCCTTGTACTTCTGCCGGGCGGAGACCCCGGCCAGAAGAAGTCCCTCCTCCCCTTCATGTGATTCTCAAAGTCCCTTCGCTGCAGCCGTGGTGTAGCACCGCCCAAGACCATTGTGATTGGTTTAAAGAAATACAAACAGGCCAGGGAGTCATTTCTAGGGATGCACCAATCTGACTTTTTCAGTTCTGATACCGATCTCTGGGCTTTGGGTATCGGCTGATACCGAGTACCGATTCGATACTTAACGAGCATCCCTGGTACCGAGGGCAACACATGATGTTGTTAGAAAAAAATCACTTTTTCAAGATTCAAGATTCCAATCAAGATAGGAATTTTTGAAAACACAGGATCTTCAGCATTCAGTATCTTCGAATAGTGTATTTTGTCCAGAATGTCCATAATAAGTTTCTGTTCCGTCTATATGGACATGCAATAATCACCAAAAACTTTAAATTCCCACGGTTTCAAAGACACCTGAACACATCTCGAATCTAAATAGAGCACACACAAAAGACATGCAGAGTTTTGCCAGAAACTACAAATTCCCACCTTTCTAATGACTCCCCTCGCATCCACAACACATCCGACACTATTTGTGGTGAAACAAGCAATCAAACACATTTTCCTGTCAAAGTGACATAAATCTATGTGAGATGTTGTAAGATATCGGATGTCAGGTCACAGTGACCTTGACCTATGACCACCAAAATCTGATCAACTCATCCTTATGAGTGGACGTTTGTGCCAAATTTGAAGAAATTCCTTCAAGGTGTTCCTGAGATATCACGTTCACAAGAATGGGACGGACAGTCAACCCAAAAACACATTCTGATAGAAGCAGTGGAGGAAAAAAAAAAAAATTCAACTCAGACTCTGATTCACCATGAAGTTAACATTTCAATTAAATCAGACAATAATATTCAAACAGAATAATAGAAAAAAGTGTATTCATCCTTTTGAAGCACAGCTTCCATTTTAGGCAGGTTCACGTTAAGTCCAATTCCATTCCATTTTGTTTAATCGGTTTAGAAATCTGATGAAAACCTTGATTTCACCCTTTTTAAAGTTGGATTCAATGCTGTGCCTTCATTCCTGCCCTTCAATTTCCTGTCTGTTATTCAATCAAGTCAAAGTTTGAAAGGTTATGCACGCTCCTTGTATGTGGTATGCTCCTTGCAGTATACTTGTTTTTTTTTTCATGCAATTGCTGCATTGTCCGCAGATGATGACCTCAGTGATCTGTAGTCAAATTTGAACTTTGTAAAAATATTCAACATATCATGCTTGGTTTTAAGGATATTGCACGCAAGTTGATGGATTTCACCCGAACTCCCCGAGCCCCAAATGTCTGGCTTGTATTGTAAAAAGTATTTTACTAAGAGAGCAAATATATTACACAGTTTTTGTCACATGGGGCCTACTATTACGTGGCGCCGTAGACACCAGAGGAGCCCAAGGACCAAAAAGAGCAACTAAATGGAATTGCTTTTATAAATCAGTGTCACATTATGCGTTCGGTGCACAGCCTAGAAAGGCCTTTTACGGTATACAAACAGAAAGTGTATGAATCTTTTGGGAATCAGCTTGCAACACGCTCTCTTGTTAGATACAACATCTGGGCTGTTCTTTGATACGAGTCCAGCTTTACATACCAAGATTAGCTGGACGTATAGAGGTACACCCACATAAAGCAATACAGTGATAAAGCTCTGCAGAAATCTATCAAAGAGGCAGAAGGTCACAATCAAACTCTTACAGATAGACTAATGAAAAAAAGTTGAGGTTGCATTTAATTTTTGACGTCAATGTCTAAATAAATGCAGGCCACCGGTTTAAGGAATACAATATGTATTTTACAACCATGTTCTGCTCAGATTTGTAAATATCAGCTTCAACCATTACATTTCATAGAGCTTAAGAAATTACATGTATAGGTAGACAACCTAATTTATTTAATACATAAGAAAACAGAGCCCACAACTCATGTTTATGTATAAGGAAAGGGTAAGCACTTTATCAGGATTTACCCATTTATTTATTCATCCTGTTATGGTAAACCACCCCACAAGATTGCATCGTAGCGACTCATTTTAAACAGACAATATATGATAAACTAAAAGACTATTGGATTTTGCCATTCCCTCATTTGCCAAACATGATCTTTGATCGTCTTTGCCAATTAATAGAATAGGGGAGAAAATGTGTGAACAATTGTGCATTTTGTTGCTTTGCATAAATTGGGGCGGGGGGGGGGACTGAGCTTGTGCATTCATTAGTGGTATTTACAAAAACATCTTTGTTCATTCCGTCAAAGATAACAACTATACCCCTCTCAGCAATGGTAATGATCAAATGATTATCTTGAGATCAAAGCTGTCCACCACCACTGCCACAAGGCAAGACTAGAGACACTGGTGGTAAAAACAAAGCATTACCAAATGAAGTTCCTGCAAAGGAAAGCAACCAGCACGGGTCACTGACCACAATCCATTCATCCTTTCCATGCCATCACTTAGGCCTGTCACCATTAAGCTAAATGAGCATGATTCTTCACTCTCTGCCAGTAAAATGAGTTTCCTGTCGGGTGAGGTAATACAGCCTCATAATCTGTTGTTTTACAAAAAGCACTCTCTTGCAAAAGAAAGACATGTTTCTCTATATATCCAGACTATACAAAACAGCATTTAGCATATTCAGCCTACAATGAAACACGGTGCTGCGAGTGAAAACCAGTGTGCTTGACTGCAGGGGCCAGACCAAAACTGTAGAGGGCAAAGGCCAAAATATCCATATTATGCACTACTTACATCAAACTTCTAAGGACTGGACTATCTATGGCTCTCTTTCATACATCTTTGCCATTGTAAAAATGTGTGCACAAGCCTGATTTCCACTTCCAGAGTTAACAATAAATAGCTGTGCTAGAGTGATTTAGAGGTGTGGTTGGCTCTACTCTGGATGAAGGGAAGGCTGAAGCACATAGGGAGAGAGAATATATTAAGTTGAACATGTGTTCAACGTGTAAACTCTGTGACCAGAAAAACAGCCAAACGTGCAGCACTCTGCTCAGAATAGACGCTCAGTGCCTCGCCACGCTGTTGCCAATTGTAACACAGTGTAAATACCATAGGGTAAATACAAGGGTGCTCCCAGTCACCAGCTCTAAACCTAATTTACCAGCTATGGGAGATTTTGGACCATTGTTTGACAATGCTCTCCACCAGCATCATCACAACAGTAAATGAGGGGATATCTTTTGGAATAATGGTGTTGTTCTATTTCTCACACATCATGTGTTGCCTTGGCAAAGCTGTCAAACAACACCCCGTTTGCCACCTTTATACACAACTATAACACAAAGCTGTGGCTGTGTTTAACACCCAGACTCATCAGTCCTTCACACACACACACACACGCACACACACACACACACACACACACACACACACACGCACACGTGTAACCCATCATCAGCAGTGGTATCTCAATTATCATCAAACCTCAAAAGCATCTAAT
>JAOVVB010206717.1:0-10789 GCA_028570985.1 Heterobranchus longifilis
CCCCCCCCCCCCCCCCCTTCCATTTCTCCCTCTCTTTCCTTACCTTCCTCTCCCTATTTCCCATCTCTTTCTCTCTCTATTTTTCTGTCTCCGTGCTCCAGAAAAAAGGTCTCGTCCGAGCAATCGATGCGGGCAGCCCACCAGCCGGAAGCCCAGTTGGTCGAACGGCGCACCACTCAATCAGTCTGAACGGCAACACAAAGGGGCTGCTGGCGAGAAACAGAGGTAGACACACTCTCCATATATACAGCAGTAGATCCTGCACTGAAGTCTTTTCATAAATCACACACACACACACACACACACACCGTGCAAACAGCAGTAAATGTGATTCACTGTAGTTTTATATTTCAAAACAAAGCCGACTGAAATCTACACATCAAACTCGTCTTTAAAATAACACAGCGGACGGGCCGGAGCGTCTCCTCGCCGCTGAACAAACCTTTTCTATCTTTGAATACTCGAGTTGTTGCGCTAATTAAACTTTCAGACAAAGCAACTGCTATGTTTCTCAACGGGCTTTGTCTGAGACCACATTTGGCTCTGTGTGTACACGTGTGGTTTTCCCCTTGTGCTGGTTACGGTGTCAGTATGTGTTGACAGTGGACACGCTCCGTGCAACCACACGCTGCTCGCAGTTTTAGCTCGCGTGCAGCAGATGCAGTACGTCTGTTCGTCTGCGCCGTGGCTGAATCTGAGGATTTGTGCGGCGTTTCATTTTTACTGTGAATCTTCGCTAATATGCAGCATGTGACGCCTGTGTGCGTGCTCATGTGTGTTCTCAGTTCATCTGTGGGTGTGGAAAGTATGTGGTGGAAATGGGTTTCTGCTTTTTGTTGCAATATCGGCTGAGCAGGGAAAGGCTTGCATTTCTGTCATTTTAAAAGACCAGTACCTTGGTTTTCACTCTCATTTATTACCTGCGATACAAGTTAGTCAGAACAGTATTTTGGAGACTGTCCTCCGCTTAAAGGGACTCCATATTCACCTTTATTGTTAGGCGGCGCCCTCTGGTGGCTGTAGTAATTATGACGGGAGCAAAAGAAGAAGTCAGGTGACGTAGGGTTTAAGTTAAATTGTAAGTAAAGTTATGTAACGCAAGTAAAGATAGGTCATGTGATAACTATACATAACAGATAACGGATAACAATGGAAGTACTTAACGTCCTACGTCACGTCCTGTAACTGACCAAACTGCGACCGTTTTACAACGTTAACCACGTGTTTAAAACTGTGACCGTTATGTTTAGGTACGATGATGTGTTGATTTCCTGCCAGCGGTAGGGCTGGTTACAATATAATATAATATAATATAATATAATATAATGGTGAGCAGTCGCAAGTTTGGTTTCACTTTCTCCTATACAATGTGCTCTCTATGCCCTGGGGACGGACTGACAGGCTGGAGGTTGGAGGTTAGGAGGGGAGTAGGAGGGGTTTTATTTTGTGTGGTGTGTAAAATGTTCTAAGAAAATAACAAAATGCTCTAAGTAAATAGTGTTGACGTATTTTTCCAACTGAAATTACATTTTTAGTTATTATAGAGAGAATAAAGCACAGAAAACCGAATCCCAGGTACCAGTAGCGGTTCAAATGTGAACCAATGTACCCTACCAATGTTCCCTTTATATCATGCTGGTTCGTTTTATCTGGTGTACTATAAAAGCTAATCTTGGCCTTTTTTAATGTTCAACATTTTTGTCAAAAGAGGAGCTTAAACATTGTTTTCCCAGCTTAATGTGTAATAATTAGCTCCTCAAGACCTGCACATTTAAAATGCGCCGGAGTGTCTAAACAACAACGTCCTGAGCCTCGCTAATTGAAATCATCTCTTCATGTGCCGCAAGTCAGGATCCATTAAGACAGATTAGGCCCCAACGAACAGTAAACCGCGGTAAATCAGGGTCATCAGATGGCGTGGGCAGTGCGAGGAGAAATCCCTCTGCACATGCTCTCTCTCTCAGCAGAAGGACAGCAGAGGCGTGTTGTCGGGGAGCGAGTGGCCTCGGTGTGGCCGTTAAGTACACTATCTGGCCCACTCCTGTCAAGGACCTTTGGTAGCTTTTGATATGTGATAGGAGAGTGTTTCATTTGTTGAGTGCGCAACAGCCTGGAGTAGAAATGCCTCGTTTCCCTCCTTTATCCACTGAACTACACACGCCTCCGTCACTCCACATACTCTTTTTTTTTTTCTCCCTCTGTCTCCAAATTGCTTAAAGTGAGTAAAGAGAAGTGTCATCTGAAAGAAGGGGAGAAAATATATCTGCATCCATATTTCTTCCCTGTGCGGATTTCTGTGACTGCATATAGGTGCTGCGTGCTCATCCTTTCCGAAGGGCGCTATATGTGCTCTGTCGCCGGAGGTGTGCTATAGGCGAGGCAGACAGTCTTAGTATTTTTTAATAAGACGGGCAATAACAATAAATCCTACAGGCTAATCACACACTCGCCACTCTTCTTCTCTCCCGACCAAACCCGGAGAGATGCAGCATTACCCTGCTGCCGCCTTCAATTACGCCATTCATCATGCGTCTTATCTGGCCGCCGGTTTGATTGAGTGTGCAATGGGAGGCGTCGCAAACCCCGCATTCTCCACACCACCGTGTGTGTGTGTGTGCGTGTGTGTGTGTGTGTGTGTGTGTGTTGGAGGTGTTGACAGGAATGGAAAACTGCATTTGGGGGGATGTGGCGGCGGGTGTATAAGGGATGTATTGGGATGTATGAGTGTGTGCAGTGTGCAGTGTGTGCAGTGTGCAGTGTGTGTACACACACACGGCAGATCTACAGGAGTGTATAAATCAAACCAGATGATCGTCCCCCACTCTGATCCGCTCTGTCTCAGCAAGCACATTTCTCTTTTTCCCCTACTGTCCCTGTGCTTCCTTCCTTGCCTTCTTTCTCCCTCTTTCTCCCTCCTCCTCCTCCTCCTCCTCTTCTTCTTCTTCTCCTCCTCTGGAACAGATTTGTCTGGGGGCCCCTGTCTAATCTCCAGCAGTGCCGGGTGTTGGGAGACGGGCGACAAATTTTAATAAGCAACTGGGCGCTGTAATTTAGCGGCCTGGGAGGGAGATTAGGCTGATTGATGCCGGGCTCGTCTAATGGTCCAGCCTACGGCTCCCGGCCCAAATTGGTGGTAATGAAAGTTTTGTGCAAATTGAGATGGAGGAAAATACGGCATCCTCTCATCTCCCCTCACTCTCTCTATCTTCATCCAATCTTTGTGTTCCTCTCTCCGTTTCTGTCATCCTGTTCATTTTCTCCTCCGCTCTCAATCTTTTTGACAAGGTGTGTCTTTCCCTCCGTCTCCGTCCGTCACATCCTCTCTCCCCCCCCACCTCTTCTTTCTCTATCTGTTTCACTTTCGGGCTCTTTCTTCATCTCTGTCTTCCTTTTTCATGCCCGCCGCTCGCTCTGCCTCGTTACCAAAATCGATTTGTCCCTCATCTGCTCCCTTTTTTTTTTTTCCTCTCTCTTTTATAGTTTTTCTCTGGCACTCCTGAGTCTCTTTCTGTCCCTAATTAACTCCATATAGTAGGTTATTTACTTTTAACTCACACCCTCATTTGCTCCCTCCCTCCTCGTTCTTGGCCGATGCCTGTGGGAGATTTATGTGTGTGTGTTTGTGTGCAGATGGGTCGGGAGGTGTTGTGTGAGTCGCTCCTGTGTTGTCAGGACAAATTCATCTCGATCGACAGAGAGATGCGACGACAACGTGGATGACGCTCTCCCTCCACCTCCACCTCTCTTTCCTTGTGTTCCTCTCTCTCTCTGTCTCTCTCTCTCTCTCCCTCCCTGCTTTTTCTCTTCATTCCACCAAATCACTTTCAGCTGGCCTGCCACTCCGACAGGCTCCGTCTGCCGTGCATTATTAGGCCGTGGAGATTTCCAGGCCGCTTTTCAGGATATGGCGAATACGTGTCAGTGTGCAGCACCTTGTCCCACTGGCAAACTCCACATTATTCCATATATTTGTCAAAATGTTTTACAATATTACAAATTCCAGTAAGTTACACCAAGCAAATCCCTGCTAATGCCGCCCTTACACCAGGCGACTTTTCATGCAATTTCACTCGCAGATGAATTTCCAGTGTCGGAATAAAAATCATGCGAGTTTTGCCAGAGTTGTGGCGCACTCCCGTGATCTCCACCGTTTGGTGCAAGGTCGTCATGAAACTTTTTTTGCCTCGGCTCGTGCAAATAGTGAAGTTCAATGACGTGAACATTGTCAACAACGTGCAGCAACTCCAGCAGCAAACAAGCAGCAAACCGTGTAGACGGTAAACATGGAGAGGACTCCGGTGAGAAGTCTCTGTTCTCCAGGACTGTGGAAAAGGAGGAGAAACTGGTGGAGTTGTGGAGAAGACCACGTTCTGAATCTGTGTTTAATTCAACGTGTATCTGATCCACCAACCAGCACTTGTTTTAGTGAGAAATCGTAATTTTTTTAAACAGTTTGCCTCTCATTCCCACGGTTTTCTATATCGCAGCTAAGCAGCGGAGGGTGGTAGCGAGTTGAGGCGACAAGATCTGAAATGTAAAGTTTGTACGTAAATACAATTTATCTTTATGGATTATATTGATGCCGAATTGACAAGAATACTGTCCACATATGACATCTTTTATCTTGTGTTTCTAGAGTTGTGTGTTTTGCAGACACGTAAGGAATTGTTAATATGTCATATTTCTTAAAGGGAGTTTGGTGTAATATTTTCCAGCAGGTGCTGGTTGTAGTCTTGCAGATCATGACCCTGCAAGATCCCCAGTCTTTGCAAAATCTTACAGTCTGTGACTTAAAGTCTCACATTGTCTTGAGATGTGAGAGGGTGTAGTCTTTTGTCTTTTAAAGGTCTTTTCAAAGTCTTCTAGCGTATGATAGGTAGCATGAGTTATTTTGCAGTTCGCTGTGTGAGGTTTGAATTTAAGTTTGTTATAAATAAATACATTGCTGCTCTCTGATCCTGTAAAAAAAACAATGATAACTTCTATGACATCAGAGGAAAAAAAAGTGCCAGCTACAGAAACTCACATTTTATAAAGACAAGAAGGCATTGTATCACAAGATGTTATGGGGGCAGCGCTAATCCAGCGGTAATAAAAGACTACAGTGTAGTATATTACATTTGATATTCTGACTGTTATAAAATCCCCTGAGAATGGATGTAATGTAAACTCACATGGGATTTCGGGGGCCCTCTAGGAGTTCATCTCATGATGCGTGTACATGAGCGTGTGCATTTTGGCGCATGTACACAGTCACGCATTTCCCACATATGAGTGGGTGTGCATGTGTGTTAGCCAGCTATCCAGCTCCCATTCCCCAACAACAGAGCGACTGTCTTGCGGCACTTTTTCAGTCCCCCTTTCTCTTAACTCCCACACAGCTCTCTACTCGTGGTATTTAAAAAAAAAAAAAAAGAAATAATTAAAAAAATAACGATGCTACCGCACTTGTCCTCCTCCTCTCTCGCTGCCACCTTGAGTTATACACTGATCTATCATTAATAGCTTCATTAGCATTTTTCTCCCTCTGAGGTGCTTGTGTATATAGTTCAAACTACAGCACAGATGCTCACATCATTAAACAAGCGAACATCCTGAATACTCTCTGTGACAAAAGCGGAGGTGGGTAGGAGGAGGTACTGGCACCGATACACTTGGAGAGTTCTCAGCACACAGCATGCACACCAGCGATACTCAATGTACGGCCCGCGGGCCGAATCTGGCCCTCGATATGGTGCCGGGTGGCCCTCCGACCATTTTCTAATTCACAAATGGATTCACGCTTGACTTTTTTTTTGTACTTTTGAATGTAAATAAGGTACCAGAGTGCATTAAAAACATAAAAAAATATAGCTTGCTTGTGGAAAAAATACCAGGGGAGGATCTAAATAAATTATTCATTGTGTCCCTATAGGAGCAGTTTATGTTTATGAATCATTTAAACTTTAAAGTGATTACATGATGGAAGAGCTTCCAGCTTTAATGTTGTAAAAACTCTTTCAAATGTCACCAAAACATTTACAACTGAAATGTAGTTGCAGCTATTAAAGAGATATTAATGCAGAGCTGCAGCTAACGATTATTTTCTACATTCATCGATTAGTAGTTTTGTCCATCGCAGTTTGTCAAAGTCCACGATGATGTTTTTAAATTTTGTCCAAAAGTCAAAGATATTCAGTTTAATATGATATAAAAACAGAGAAAAGCTTAAAACTGTATTTTCTGCCATTTTTACATGAAAAATTACTCGAACGAAGAATCGATTATCAAAATAATAATAGTTTTTCTGTTGATTGACGAATCGATTAGTGGACTAATGGTTGCCGCTGTAATTAAAAGCAGTAAAATATCAGATAAATCAGACAGGGTCAGTGTGCAGTTCCATTCATGGTGTTTGATCAATAATCTGCATGTCTGTCGTTCAGCTGACGTGTCCCGGCAGAGCGTGTGGAGTATCCGTGTGTTAGAGATGACAGAAGGAGCTGTGAGGTGTGCTGCCCTGACTCTTTCTATCTTTGCATTGCACAGGTTGTGAGAGCCGGGGCAGCCTCCTCTCCTCCAATAGAAACTGGGGACAGATGACCGTTGGCTTAGACACACAGAGAGGCTAATTGTTTGAAGAATGGCGCTCAAGTCAGGCTGAAGATTGAGACCGCCCCGCCGGCCCCGAAACCACCTCCCATCCAAACTGCACCAACAACTGTCCAACTGACTCTAAAACATGGAGGCAGAGCTTTTGGTTCATGTTGGACCCTTACACACTACCAGGGATTACCACACTACGATTCTCCTCCTGCACAATCTCATGTGACACACATCCTGTTTACCAACTCCATGTGTGTTTACTACAACTCTACAGTAATCTTAATAACTTTACAGTTTTTATTACAACTCTACAGTAATGTTAATAACTTTACAGTTTTTATTTAAACTCTACAGTAATGTTAATAATTTTACAGTTTTTACTACAACTCTACTGTAACATTAACAACTCTACAGTTTTTACTACAACTCTACAGTAATGTTAATAACTTTACAGTTTTTACTTCAACTCTATAGTAACATTAATAACTCTAACTTTACAGTTTTTATTTAAACTCTACAGTAACATTAATAACTTTACAGTTTTTGTTTCAACTCTACAGTAACATTAATAACTTTACAGTTTTTATTTCAACTCTACTGTAACATTAATAACTTTACAGTTTTTACTACAACTCTACAGTAACATTAATAACTTTACAGTTTTTACTACAACTCTACAGTAACATTAACAACTTTAACTTTACAGTTACATCAAGTCTACAAACTTAGTTAGAGTTATTAACGTTGATGTAAAAACTACAAAGTTAGAGTTACTACTGTTACAGTAGAGTTGTAGTAAAAACTCTGTAAAGTTAGAGTTACTACAGTAGAGTTGTAGTAAAAACTCTGTAAAGTTAGAGTTACTACAGTAGAGTTGTAGTAAACACTCTGTAAAGTTAGAGTTACTACAGTAGAGTTGTAGTAAACACACATGGAGTTGGTGAAGCAGATATGTGTGTCACTACATTGTGCAGGTGGAGAGTTGTGGCTCAGATTGCATCTATGCAATTGTCTGCATCTAAAACATTTTGACCAAGTAAGAAAGTTATTTATTTATACAATGCATGTATTAAATCATTAGTTAGCATTAAACGAAAATACGTAGAGAATGACTGAAGGGTTTACCATCGAGACAACTGATGGATGCAACAATAGAATTAGTACATGTACTGTAGCACGACACGCTAGCGCTAGGCTACATCCAGCAGCGTGATGTTACCGGGACGAGGAAACAAACATCCCGGAGCCTCGCTGCTTATCTTTACACTGCTGTCACACCTGCAGGCTCCATGTGCATCTGATCTGCATTTACAACGTTAGCATGTAGCGCTCGTTAGCGCTGTACAAACCCTGAAAGTTTACCAGGCCTAGTTACGGTTGCTAACGTAGGATTGGACAGTGGCCGTTGTTGGGAGGGGCTTAGCGAAGGATCAATTCTTTTACATCAACAGCTTCTCATTGGCACTCGGCCGACGCTCGCAGCTCATCAGCACCAGTCAGTGTTATTGATTGAAGTCATCAGCCGATCACCCGGAGCATTCCAGTGTGAATCTGGTTAATTACAGTCACACTCCCAGACTTGAGTGGTGTGTTGTGTAAGTAAGTAGAGGAGCAGAAGTCTGTGTTGTGTATAGAAGAGCCAGCAGTTTCTGCTGTATGGAAACAAACTAGTAGTTCGTGGTAATAGCACTTCAGTATTAGTCCAGATGTCTTTAGTGTGTTTAGAAGTCTTCCTCCATATCTTGAACTGACAGATAAACTGACACGTCCTCGGTTTCGTCTCCGTGTCCCCGGCGGCCCACAGTCTGTCAGAACAGCAGCTGCAGCTGCTCTGTCAGGGCTCATGACACGTGTCACTTCCTGCCCTCACATGTCACTGCGCTGCCCGTACCGCGCCCCGCGTGATGCTTTAGGGAGCAGTCAACGCCACGCAGAGTCCAGAAACAACAGCACGCTTCGTCTTTGGAGAGCAGAAGAACGGCTGCTCCTCCCCGTCACTCACACACCAGGCCTGGGACAATATGGAAATATCATCTCTGCATTATCCTGCCCAAAAGATTTACGTTTCACGATATTATCCCCATAAACAACCAAATATGTTAAAACTCTTAAAACAGCACTAACACACACTGCAATCACTTTCCCTGACATTTTTATTTGGTGGGACTTTTTTCTTGAAACATTTCGACTCTTTCCTCAAAACATTCCACATTTTGTCTCCAAACATTACGACTTTTGTCTCCAAACATTACAACAAGCTGCAGTCAGTTTGTGAGGAGATCCGTGAGGATCTCGATAATGGAAATTCACCACAATCTACTTTTTGTGTTTTTTATTGCGATCCAAGATGAAATCCATGATTGTCCCTGCACACACCCAGTCAGTCTCTCCAGTGCATGGCTTTATGTATTAACCTGTACAGTCATTTAGAAGTGAAAATCAGTCATGTGGTCTTGTAGAATTTGAATGCCAGGTAGCTCTGTAGTGTGACGATGTGTACAGTATTTATTGAAGAGGCCAAACATACGTGTGCGCAGCCTGGTCTCAACACATGACGTACGAATAACACGCCCATCTGTCATCCCCCCCTGGCTGTCACAACGCAGTGTTTGCGTCTCATTTTTACACACTGGGCTTTCAGCGCGTCTTCATTACGTGCTCAGAGGAACTCCTCGACAGACGTCTCTTTAGCAGACCGGTGTCCGTGTCCCGTGTGAAACCACTTATGTTAACTGTTGATTTTTGTCATTTACAATGATTACGTCACTGACGTACGTAAGTCAGTAACTCGCGTCCTGATTGTAACTAAACCAACTAGTTTTTTTTTGCCTAAACGTACGTTTTGTTTGAATTCACAAAACTGCGGCCGTATGAAGAGTTACAGTTGTAACAGCTTTTGTGTTCGACTGTTAAAAATGAAACAATTAAAACAAAATGTCAGCTGTCACAAAGGATGTACGCCTTAAATGTCAAACTAATTGCTCATACCACCTTAAACAAAAGTAAACATGGCAGTGAAAAGTAACACGCAACATTTTTTTTTTTTATTAAAGATTGTATTTAAATGAACACTGCTGATAAACAACAACAAAATAAAGTAAATAATGTTTAGTCCACAACAACAAATAATCAGACTTCTGGGAAAAACAAAACAAAATAATTAAAAAATGTTCAATAGTTCATTTTTTGGAGACAGATAATGTTTTCCAGTAAAGTTCAGTTCATTGAAGGAAAAATGTTTTCAGTAAACTTCAGAAAGCGTCCGTATGTTACGAGTTGTGGCGGGGCACAATGTCACACGCAAAAAGCCTGAAATGCGTGACATGGCGTGTGACATGGCGTGTGACATGGCGTTGAAACAGCGAGGCGTGTGGAGTGTACGTGTCCCGTGGGACCAGGCTGTCGCGTGCCGACATACTTGATGATATATCATACGTGTTGTGAACAGAGTTGAACTCTGATTTGTGATGTGGTCTTAAAGCGACGACCATATTTTCTGTTAATTGCCAAACGTTTGTTGCAGGAGTATTTGTGACGGTGTATTCTGTGATATGAAGTAAGAATGTGAACTGCTGTTGTGTATGTGAAGTGTCTCTGGAAGATTAAGCAGAGCTTTAATAAACTCTTGACTTTTTCACCTTATTGCCGCAGTGATAAATGAGTGTCAGCCAGCTAATTAATTGTTGTAAAGGTGCGGCGGCGGCAGTCCGTTTGTGCGTGTAATGCCCTCTGTCATCCGTGATTTATCACCTGGGAAGTGCCCTTCTTGTTGGGGGGGGCAGCAGAGTCTGCAGCTGATGTGCTGCTGATTCTCTGACAACATGAAGCAGCATCGCTTCTTTAAAAACTGCACCATGCACACATACCACTTCTTTCCAGACCGAGTACAAGTACTTACATGTGGGTACTTGCAGATGCAGAGTACCGATACGAGTACTTGGGTTGTGTATTGCTTGTTTGTTTTTGCTTAAACGCTGCCTGAAATACTTCTTTAAAAACATAAGCTACTGTGCTATAACTGCCATATTATGTACCACACCAAGACCACATGGTCACATTTACATGTATTTAAAGGTACAGTGTGTATTTTAAAGGTACAGCGTGTATTTTTAAAGGTACAGCGTGTATTTTAAAGGTACAGTGTGTAGTTTTAAAGGTACAGTGTGTAGTTTTAAAGGTACAGTGTGTAGTTTTAAAGGTACAG
>JAOVVB010206738.1:0-10788 GCA_028570985.1 Heterobranchus longifilis
TATATAATGTGTGATGGAGCATTTGGTGTAAATTCTCTGGGTGAATACATAATTCGAGTATATAATGGAAGAATCAGGGGAACCATTAGGTCAGGGGTTTGTATAATTATTTATTTATTTATTTTTAATTGTGAGACTCAGCGTCAGACTGATGTCCCTTTGTCCTGTAAAAACAACAAAGAAATGATGAATGTGTGTAGGATGGCGATATGTTATCTCATAGTTTAGAGCGCATCACCTGCAGGATTATAGAGGAATATTTGACGTGTAAAAGTGTATATATAGTAAATATTTTTTTCCTAATATTTTTTAGGGATAAGTGTAGCAGTACATGAATTTTCCAGTCAAAAGAATTGTGCTACATTATTGAATTTATTATTATTATTATTTTTATTTTTTTATTATTTTTTTTAAAATTATTATTTATTTTTTTACCCCTGTCTGTTGTTTTACGAGGGACAGGATTCACCGATACAATTATCGCGATACCTAGGTTCAGATTCATTTAATATTGCGGTTCTGTAATTATCATTTTTTTATAAAGATTCTGATTCAATTAAATATCATGATTTTATAAATATTACAGTTCAATATTACAATTTGTTTTTCTATTTTGAGACTTTTATAGTTATTTAAAAAATTTGTACCTTAGCTTCACTGAACAACTTCACAACTGAATTTAGCATCAGTAATGAAACGTAGCCCGTCCCTTATAACATTTGTTAACTTAAAACTTAAAAAAACGAGTGCAGCATTTTCACAACACAAACTGAAGTAATGTACAAGACTTTAACATTTAGCTTAAATTAATCAGACTGCACACACCTGTAGGATTGTAACGCTCATGTTGAGCCGTTCTGAGCACGCGGCTTCTACCGCGATCACATGCGGCTTCTACCGCGATCACATGCGGCTTCTACCGCGATCACATGCGGCTTCTTACGCGTGTGTGACGAGACTAAACAGCGCTCGCGGGTTCTTAGACTGGTGTAAGCATGTGTAATGAGTTGGTTCGAGACAAATTTTGCTCGCAGAGTTGGGAGAAAAAAGGTAGATCGGAGGTTTTTTAAATGTGTGCAACTTTTGATAACGTAACGCCATAAAAATGCCCTCAGAAGCTTGTGCACCCTGCACAGAAAAAAACAGCCAGTTCCAGTCACTGTGCATCTCTATTTAAAAACATTATTATTATTATTTATTTTTTTTTTCCCAATTCCTCCCCGCCACTAGGGGGCTCCCACATTAAGGCTACTACTACCACTCAGTCGGGAGGGCGAAGACTATCCCGTGTTTCCTCCGAACCGCGTGACGTCACCCGACCGCATCTTTTCGAACTGCTTGCTCACGCACCATTAGGGGCGGAGTAACACACTCGGAGGAAAGCGCTAGCCGCTCCTTCCGTCAATGTCGAAAGGGTGCTCTACCAACTAGCACTCTTTGTTTCTTTTCAACCTCCTGCTGGTGCTGCTATACAGGCCAGCGTTAAGACGCTCAGGATCTGTCCTTTTCTGCATCACGTGACCTCAGGGATGCCTGCGATCGACTAGGGCCACTAGTGATTGACCGGAGAGTGAGAGAAACGCTCATCTCACGCTGAAACCAATGCGTACGATCAGGATTCAAACTCAGTCTGCTGTTAAAAGAGCTAACTTTTTAGTGCTGTGACTTTCTTACTCTTTCGACTTACTTGCGGTTTAGCTGGATCAGGTGTTGTTTCTGTCTCCTTGACACAGCAATACAGGAGACACCTGGAAAGTACACTTTTTCTGCCTTTTCAGCCGAAAACAAACACCAGACCAAATGCAGAAACATTCACCTGGCAAACAACTAACAAACAAAAAAAACAGCAAAAAAAAAAAAAAAAAGGGATTAGTTTACTTTTTCTAGGTGAACTTCGACCTGGGGAAATTGTGAGACTCAGCGTCAGACTGATGTCCCTTTGGTCTGTAAAAACAAACAAAAAAAAATTTTGAATGTGTGTAGTATGGCAATATGTTATCTCATTCCACCATCATGCACTGAATGACCAAAAGTATGTGGACATCTGGGGCCGTTAACGCGGCGTTTCTTCCCTGTTTGTTCCCTTTTATAAGAACCTGTGAGGGCTTTCCCTTTGATTTTTTTGAGCGTCACTGTGGAGATTTTTTTTCATTCAGGTAGAAGAGCATCAGTGAGCTCAGGTTAAAGTGCCCCCGACGGTGAATCATGAGACTTAAGGTGCGGTCGGTGTTCAAGTTCGTACCAAAGGTGTTCAGTGGACATACTTTACAGTTGTGCGCTTTGAGTTTGGTTGTCATTTTTTCAGGAGGGGAAATGTGATGTGAAGGTCTGGTGTTTGCAAACTTTCATCCATATTGTTTTTTTTTTTTTCTGACACATCTGCTCTGTGCTCACTATTTGGTTTTCTCATGTCTTTGCAGATGACGGAGTTATTATTAATCCGGTCAGACGGCGCTTAGTTGAGAAAATGGCACTTTACGAGGAAGGTCGAATCCTGTCCTCGGACCTCTTCTCTTCTGGCGGTTCATCAAGTAAGTTGGTTTGCTTGAAATTATAGCTTTGGGATAGAAACAGACATGTTCCTGGCTAGAAACGTCTGTTCCAGATGATGTCATGACTGAGGTCACATGGTCATTTTGCAGACAAGTCGCGGCACAATGCAGCCTATAGTCATCACCCTGGAGTGTAGGAGGGCCGGTTTTGTGTAATGTTTGGATATGAAGCGCTTAATGGAAGCTAAAATTCGGACCAATGAATTTGTCCTTTGAGACGCTTCTTTGTAATCAGAGCTTATCTAAGGCGTGGCTTAGATACGAACCATATAACAATCAACTCTGTTGAGCTGTTTGGAGAAAACAGCTCGGGGCTATATCCCAAATCACAAACTATATACATGGTACAGTGCTGAGAAAAAGTATTTGCCCCTTCTTGATTTTCCCAGATGATCTGTCACACTCAATTTTCAATTTTACACAAAGATATCCCGAGTAAATGCAAAATGCAGTTTTTGAATTCGTAATGATTCCATTCATTAAGAGACGAAAGCTGTCCAAATCGGCCTGATCCTGTCAAAGTTTAGGGAAAAAAATAAAATAAATTGACCCCTAAACCTTATAACTGGTTGTGCCACCTGTCTTTAACAACTGCAGTCAAGTGATTTTGATAACAGGCAATGAGTCTTTCACATCCACTTTCGTGGAGAAATTTTCACCCACTCTTCTTTGCAGAATTGTTTTAATTCAGACACATTGGAAAAATCTTGAGCGTAAATGGCCTGTTTAAGGATCTCAATCAGATTTAAATCTGGACTTCATAGTTTCAGAACTGTGTTTTGTATTTACTCAGGCTATTTTTGTGCAGTTTTAAAATTTGGTTGATGATCTTAATTATTTAAGTGTGAAAAATATGTGTCAAACAAACAAAAAAAAATCCTGGAAGGGGCAAATACGGCACTGTATAATGCTTAAATGGCGCATTATTGACCATCACACCTGTATAAGGTTGTTCAAGATCCACATTTCTCTCCGTAAGCTGATGTTGGATCATGGCTCTGTGGATTTATTTTCTTTTTTTTTTTTCAGTTTCATACAGGAGCAGACGTCCACATTTTTTTATTTTTTTGGCCATTTTGAGACATGGCGTTGCTTTTAATACCTAATACTGCTTTCATACCGGGCATTTATTTCAAGGTTCCGTTTACCGGTTGAGTTACTACACAAATGACTTTAATACGAATTTGGCAATCTGGAAGCTGTTTTAAATCAAACCAAGGTTAGAGAGAGAAGGAGAGAGCGCACTACTGGATAAATATTAAAATCGGATTGGTCAGAAGGTGCGTCTCAAACTCTAGTCTTGGCTATAACACAAACATCCAGGGTTATACAATATTAATACGTTATGGTTTCTATAGTAACAGCTCGTACACAGGGACTTGTATGACAGATGCTTCACATAATCGTTAAATTAAATGTTTTAATAAAGAAGAACAGGATTGATGATCAAGCTGGGTGGAAAAAGTAGTCAGAAGACGCAGCAAGGACAAGAGATGTGCGTTGTAGGTAAAAAGGGAAGAGTTAAATTTATAGAAGGACTCGCAATGTCGGTTCTTTGTAAAATTTCATGATGTTTTGTAAAGTGTGAAAGCATTCAGTACGGAGGAATTTACGCTTTCCAGCTTCTCCGTAATCCAGTTTGTAATTCATCAACTGTTTGTAATGTAAGTGAAACCAGGAACTAACTTTTCTTGTGAATATTTCAGAGCCCATACGACGTAAATACAAACATGAAAAAGCCGCATTTTTCACAGGTTGCGTAAACCAGAATTTCCTGTCTTTCATAAAAAGTTTAGAAGCATAAACTGAAAATTTTGAAGAATATTTTAGCTGTGATCGATGCACAATAAAACAGTTCAATCTTGCCGTGCACCGGTATCGTCTTCTTTGACCGATCCTATACAGTTATCTATACCTCTCTACTTAATGTACACAATGTATCTCTATATTATTCTATACAAAACTCTCAAATAAAAAAAGACTATGGATAAAAAAAAACCTTTTGACAGACTGTGCCTGTGAGGTAAAATGATTGACTGTAACGCAACCTGAAAAAGGAAGTTCAGAATAACACACTTGAGACTGTGCTGTTACATGTAATATAATCTACTCTGAGTCGGATTGGATCACACTTCCAGTCTATTGTTGCAGATAAAACGTCTATCAAATACGTGAACGCGTTCGCCACTGAGGACGGTAGGAACGCTGGAAAGTCCCGAGTGATGTGTTACATTAAAGACGATTTTTTTTTCTGAACTTTTTTTTCTGAAAAGTTGGCCGAATATCTGTTTATTAACCCTTACGAAATATTAGAATTATCAGTAAAACACTTTAGTTTTACTGAGCATAAGTAATACAAATAATGTCACTTTTCCACTGGAAAGTGCGTTATTGTCATGATGTAGTTACTAAAGAATACCATTGATATTTGACTGTTGGAAATTAATCGAAGTTCACTACCTCGCCAAAAAAAGGCACACTTTCGTAAGTGTTTTTAAAATGTATTAGGCAAAGAAAACAACTAAGAAGATTTTAAATAACTGGAATTGGGTTAATAACTGTTTAGTGCACTAAACCTGGAGGGATAGTGCTGAAAGAAAAACATACGGTCGCAAAAAAAAAAAATTATTTTATTTTTTTTAACATGAGTGGAGATTACTTAAACTCTTGTTGAAGTCGCATTGAAGAAAAAAAGAGCTGTGTTTAATAATGAAAAGTTAGAGCATTTCTATATACACACACACATAATGTGATGAGAACTTAAAGGATTTGGACTTAACCGGTTTGTGTTCATAAGAAAACCACTTGTTAGTGAGACTCATCAGAAAAAAAGGGTTCAGTTTGCTAGGGAATCTTTTTGGAGTGATGAAAAAAGGTCATGTGATCTGATGAGTCCAGATTGAGCATATTCGAGAGTGATGGGCGAGTCAGGGTAAAAAGGGAAACGCGTGAAGTGGATCATGCATAGTGTCCACTGTACAAGTGTCTGGAGGCAGCAGTGTTATGATCTGGGTTTGACTCGGTTGCTCAGGTCTAGACTCAGCAACGTTACCTGGCAATAAATAAAGTCAGCTGATGACCTGAATGTACTGAATAACCAGGTTACAATCAAATTGTAGTCAGTGAATCATTAGACAGATCGTTTGACGGTTTGCATTTTAAATCTATGGAGTTTTCTACACCTGTATTTACTGTGGATTTTGTGTATTTTTAATTCATAAGTTTTTAATGAATTATTTTCATCTGTTGCAGATGGAGAGTTGCCAAGACAACCACGGGAACCTGAAGAGAGCGACGAGTTCGCTAGCAGTCTAGCCTAAACCTCTGAAACTGATATATCTATTGACTAATTCCAACACTCGAGAGGAAATCGGGCACGAATGAGCTTAGCTGGTCAGGATTTCCCAACACCAAATGTTCTCAATACCACAATGGTGAACCACTAACAGTTTTATTAATACCGTATGAATTTTCTTTCTTTTTTTTTTCTTTTTTTTAAACAATTGTAAAAATTGGATGGACAAACATGTGCTGGCTAACCACAAGACGATGTTTCCTGCATGAATCAGGAAGGTATGTGGGATTAAAGAGAACACTGAATAATATGAAGAACTTTAAGTTAAATCCTGGATCCTTCACATTTTCAGATCACAAGTCTTTGGAACCGAGTCTTTGGTTCTTCTGTCCTGAAAGTGGACACTGGTACGGAACAGGACGAGTCAAACCGCATCACTGGCAGTAATACCCGTCGAACACTGCGATATGATGAAATTTCAGGGAAGGCAAACGGTTTTGAAGCCAAGCCTGGCTGCTCTTAGGCCAGAGTTTTTTTTTTTTTTTTTTTTTTTTTGGCTGCCTTTATACTGTGACCGCACATTTCATGAAGTTAAAAACATGCATCCGATCGGTTTAGAATGAAAAAACTTGTATAAATGTTGTCGAAGTGAATAGTTTCTACATTTTTTTTTTTTTTTTGATAGATTAAATTACACTTGAACGAAAAATATTATCTTTCCCGAGCGTGCTGTGATTTTCAACACCTTTCCTGTCATGAATGCTGGCTTTATGATTTCTCTTGACCACAAACTTGCAGTTAAACAGTTTACTCTTTCTTTTTTTTTTTTCTTTGCCATCGGACCATTTCTGTCTCACCCTTCTCGCGTCGTGGCTCGGAATTCGCTGACCAGCCGAATAAGTCATAAGCTAAATCATGTAAACGTTACATTAGCGCAAGAGTACATTTACAGGAACTACACAAGGGATTGCATTTGTCATAAACAAGTCTTCGCTCTTGCACTCTACTGTAGGAGCTCAACTCGGTTTAGTGTCATTGTCCACAACCAAGTGTTTTACATTTAACTCTGACTTATATATATTTGGGCTAGAATTGCCAGAAGTGTGTGATAAGTCAGAAATATCAGCACGGTATATGCAGCACGATATTCACTTTTGTTCAGCGGACAACATGTTTTTATTTCTTTTGGCAGAAAAGTGGTATTATTTTGTTAAAAAATCTAGAAAAACTTAGAATTAACACTGAAAATGTAATAATAACACATCTAAAAAGCTGCTTTCTAACAATTTTCTAAAAATCCTTTAATGATACTAATGATATCTAAAAAGACTTGGAATGTATTATGATGCTTTAAATATGACAATATCGACATTATTATATTGTCAGATCGCTCAGCCCCTAGTTTCTCTGTCTGACATGGTACGTTCCTGTTGGGTTTTAGTGAATTTTGGTGAAGGGAAAAAATAAAAGATATTAACATTGTGTACAATACCAGCCTGTATGTGTTTGAGTGCTTTAGTAAAGTGCCTGACGTTTTATACTTGTTTCATCATTATGGTTTAAATTTATTTTAGTTTTTTTTTTTTTTTTTTTTATCTATTAACATCAGTTAAGTTACAATAAAGATTTTATTTTAGGGCTTGGCATTGTGGCACATTATGCCATATTGTGATTCTTAAAGACATAATGCAATGCATAATGTATTATAATATGGAATTGAGGTTTTCTTAACAGAAAAAAATGCATTAAAGTTTAGACAGTTTAATTTACCAAAAGAAATGAGGAATCCTATGAAGAAAGAAATTTTCTAGTAAGAAAAAATAAGGATTTATATGCAAAGATACCAGTTATTGGTTGAGTGTGTTGGTGTATCAAAGTGTCTTATCATTCAGCCCCCATTTAGAACCATAAATCAATTAATGAACATCCATCTATCATCATTACCGCTCATCCTATGTAGAGTCGGGGCGGCGCCAGGAGGGAACTTATGGCACTAGGCGGAGTACACCCCCGATTGAATGCCAATCCTTTGCTCAAACACACACACTTACTCGTGCACTATGGCCAATTTGAAAACACCAGTCAGCCTACAGTGCATGTGTTTGGACTGTAGAGGAAACCACATTACCCAGAGGAAACCCACCAAACTCCACGCATGCAGACCGGAAGTAAGATTTTAACCCTCAACCCCCACGCCTGAAGGTGTCGAGGCTACAGTGCGAACCACTAAGTCACCATGCTGTCTGATTTAAGAAAGAAAAAATATATATTATTTTATGTAATGGATACTTGTGGGCATTCACTCGTTTTAAATACAAGCATCATCCTGAATAGTGGTGTTTTTTTTTTATTTTTTACTTTAGATGTTTGGATATATTTCAAGACTGTAAAAAAAATCTTTACCTGATATGTATTTTATATCAAGTGTCTCTGTCTTTAGAAAATCATGATATACAGTATACACATAGACTATTTATATGTATTTACTTAGATGATGTAATGATTTGCTGAAAGACTTTTTTTTTTTGCAATGCACCACGAGTTGCTCACATCATGAGTTTCCTAATAATAACCCATCATGTTCTGAGTCATTTTTCCCAAGCCTTTAAAGGAAGTACATGCAGAGGTTATACTGGATGTAGGGTTTATCGTTTGTCACGTACATCTGCCAGAATTGAATAAGACATTTTCCGTAACTAAATAAATGATGTCCTTAGAACAAGACACTTCGAGTATACTTTAATCACATTTCAGTGTATTAATATAAAGTATTATATAAAATAAGGAAACAGTTATAGGAAAATAATCAATAGTAATCAAATAATCAGAGGTGATGCGGCCCTCCCCGAAGCAGAGTCTCCATTATCATCGTGAAGTGAATTTGTTTCTAATAACTGTACATTCTAAAGTGTTTTATTTCTCTTATCCAGCACCAGTGAGCCAATTCTAGCATTTTTAAAATCATACTTTTCAATCTGCTTATTTTTACATTTAATGTAACAGGCTTCTCTCTCCAGCGTTTATTATTTTATATCTGCACACACATGCAAATAGAAACCATAATGTGTTGCCATTGTTAAGACTACGATTTCTTTCCTTCTTTTCAGACTGGGATAGACCCCCTCTTTAAGCATGCTCAATTCCAAAGAAATGTCTGATTTTGAAAGAGGAAGAGGTCAGATTGTTGGTCAGTGTGGGTGGACTCTCCCAGAGACAAACAGTTAGGAATTTTGAAAATCCGCTTTCTACTGAAAGATATCTTCATGCTTCTTAAAGATTCGTTTAGATCAACCCTTTCATTCACGCTTAGGCAAATGTATTCATTAATTCATCTTCTATACCCAGACATGGTGCCAATCCCATCGGAGACTGGAACTGGAGACTCCTTACAGAAAACGTTACAGTATCAATGGCTACACAGATGAATTAATGAAAAATCCGAAACTCAAATTCACCTCCAGGGCTGAGGGTTCAATTCCCGCCTCTGGGTGTGTGTGCATGGAGATTGCATGCTCTCCAAGTGCTTGGTGGGTTTCCTCCGGGTTCTTGATTTCCTCCCACAGTCCAAAGACATGCAGATTAGGCTAACTGGAATCCCCAAATTACCTGCGATGGATTGGCACCCAGTCCAGAGTGTGCCCAGCTTCCTGCCCTAAGTCTCCTAGTAAAGGGTCCAGGCAACTTTGTGCATTGTAAATTGTATAGACGGTATGTAGCAGTATAGACGATGAGTGAGTAAGAGTGAGTAAAAAAAAAAAATTGTACTACAAGAAAATGTCACATTTAAAAATTTGGAATAAAATGGAATGAAATTTTTACAAATGTA
This sequence comes from Heterobranchus longifilis, assembly GCA_028570985.1. Classification (NCBI taxonomy): domain Eukaryota; kingdom Metazoa; phylum Chordata; class Actinopteri; order Siluriformes; family Clariidae; genus Heterobranchus; species Heterobranchus longifilis. The sequence continues at coordinate 9,674 of JAOVVB010206738.1, forward strand.
CAGGTTTTCTCAAAGTTACAATAAATTACAATTAGAAATATATAAATACATAAATTACACAGAATGTGAAGTGTATTTATAGTGAGAAATGTTTATTTAAAAAAAAAAAATATATATATATATATATATATATATATATATAAAAGGGTAAAGATATGGTGTGTGGGTATGACAGCAGCAGTATGAGTGAAACATGAAGGAGGGAATGAAATGATGTGTGTCAGCCTATATTTAACACATTTTTCTGAGCATATTTGAGTGCTTGTGTGAGTTAAAGGAGAAACAACAGTGACAGCAAAACAGGTGTTTTGTTGCTGTCACAACTGAATATTTGCACTCGTTTATCGTCCTGTAAGATGCTCCACATCTTAAGAGTAGACACAGTTATATATATATATCTTTCTATCTATCTATTGTATTATTATCCTTGTTACTGGATGCTTGAAATTTACTTCAGGATCAATAAAATATCTATTTATCCATTTATGAGAAAAACTACACACTGATGGTTACACACTGTTGGAACTGGAGACTCCTTGAACAAAACTTCACCGTATCAATGACTGCACAGATGAATGATGCATTACTCAATGTTATTTTTCACTGCATGATATGAAATGCTCGTATGACTGTTTGTGACCTAAAAAGGAAGGACTGGATAGGACATGAAGAGAGAAAGATTTTACTGTAATAAATGAAACACTGCACACACAAAATTAGAATTAAATGTACAATTCTACAAATTTACAGATTTACAAAGTTAAAATAAAACATCATTAAAATAGAAATAAATATATAAATTACACAGAATGTGCAAAGTGTAATTATAGTAAGATATCTATCTATCTATCTATTAGAAAAACCTCAAAGTACAGACTGATGGTTATTGGAACTGGATACTCCTTACAGAAATCTTCACTGTATCAATGACTACAATGCTGAATAAATAAATAGAACTAATCCTTTATTTTATTTACACATTTCTTTTTCAGAGAACATTTAAGTGCTTGGGTGAATAAAAGTAAAGTCAAACAGCACCAATGTGGTGTGTATGTATATATATATATATATATATATATATATATATATATATATATATATATAGATACAGGTGT
>JAOVVB010206759.1:0-10788 GCA_028570985.1 Heterobranchus longifilis
CATTTATTGCCAAGTAGATTTCTCGTACAAGGAATTTGACTTGATGTCACGGTGCAAAACAAGAAACAACACAAACAGAATATACAGAAAACAAAAATAGAACCAAAAAAATGAGAAAAGCAAAAAATATGTACAAGAAATAATAAATAATATTACAGTAGGAATATGTAAACAGTATGTTCTGTATGAGAGCTGCATAATTTAGAGGATATATATACAGGGAATATTGACAGGGATGTGTAAGAGTTCTCAGTATAGACGGTATATGAGTGTGCTAGTCAACCGATAAAAATAGAAGATGCAGTCACAAAACTTTACAGTGTAGAAGGCTGAGAACAAAGATGGGTTCCTGGCAAGGACGGTGGAAGTAGGGAGGTAGAAAGTAGGGCCCCTCACTTTATGCCCCTGGCCCGATTGGCATTGAGGCTGGTGTGATTCCATCGCAAGATGGTCTCTAGTTGTATTTTAGTGTTTACAGACCTATAATGTGTACTCAGTCCAAGGAGAGAATCACAGGGCCATATTTTCTATTTTAATTGTTTTGAAGTGTAGTTGTATGAGTTATTTATCCATAGTCAGAGTATTACCTACAGTAGATGGAGGTCAGCACGGCCTCAGTTTGGAGAAGCAGACAGAGTTTGGAAAAGGGCAGGCACTTTCCAAAAATGCTTGGCAGATATTGAACCATTTGTTTGTCACTTTAACCAATCAGATCAATGAATCTTATGACGTAGAAGGAGAGCAGCGAAGAGGAAACAACAAAGCTGCTGGTTTTTTTTTGCTGTTTGAATATAACACATCTTTAAAAGTGTTTATGTTTTATACTGACAGGAAGTAATAAAATATTCACACCAATGTCAATCAAACTTTGACCTTGGAATAACACTGCCAATCAAACTTCATAAACTTTCTGTATCTGTCTTCCAACCAAAATTGCAATTTAATTAGATTTGTGAAGTCTCTGAGTTTTTTTTTGTCTGTAATATATATTTTTGAGTAATTTTGTCACTTCTGCAGCTACATCTCAATAATAGTCATGATTCATATGGGAAGGGAAAAAGTTAAAAGTTATTTCTTTCAATAACTTAAACCAAACATCATCTTTGTTATTTCAGTTTTTTTGTTTTGTCTGTTTAAAAAAATGTTGATAATAAAATAAGTTTTCAGAATATTGTCACACAGGTGGTTTGCTCAGTCTCCTAATTTCCTTAATTAACCTGAGTTGGACAAATTACATTTTTTCATTTCCAACAGGAAAATGGAAACACAAATAACTCACCAGGCGCTGTGCTGCAGCTCGTCCACAAGGTGGTGCCCTACACTGATAAACTCAACATGAGCTCCACACCCTGACTGCATAATACAGCCTGTAACAGAGAACAAGAGCTCATTCACAGAATCACACAAATCAATGATTTATGAGATTTTGATTCACTGACCTGCTTATTGTCCTCAGGTTGTTGAAACCCATCAGGTTTCTGCAGACACATGGGTCACATTCTGTATAGAGCTGAAACGATCAGTCGACTGACAGAAAAATAATCTGCATACATTTTAATTATTGATTATTGACAAAACTTAACTTACCAGCTCTTCAAATAACAATGTTTTCTTATTTTTGTTGTCTTCTATGACAGTAAACTGACTGTTGAAGGTGTTGCAATGGGCTCTGGGCATTTCTTTCTATTTGCCAACGTTGTATAGACTAAACTATAAATAATCAATAATGAGCCACAAAGAGCACAATTCAATGTTTGTTTGTCCACCTTATTTGCTCAACTATGCCATTCTCACTTGAGAGTTCTCAAGGAATGGGCAGGTATGGTATATGTTGTACAGAGAGTCATATGTAGTCAGCAGTTTAATACAGGTCAAACACCAAAATCACCTCTGCTTGATTGTCCACTGTCTCATTCAGGCTGCTGTATCACAGTTGAAAAGACTGTAATCACAAAAAATATGCATTCTGTAAATTGTAATGAACACAGAAATACATAAAAATGCATGAGCAGAGATAATTAAAAAAAAAAAAGAAAAGGGCGGAAAAGCTTTTGGGGTTGAATTAATACAGAAAAGGAGAGACAGATGAGATTATAATAACATACACAAGGTGACAAAACAGAGGAGTTAAATAGATCAGAATAGGTTCAGAAAGCATTAAAATGACATTACAGAGATCACCATACTGGCTGCTATAGGGGTCGAATCTAAAATCTCATACAGGAGTTCTAGACAGACACCTTCTTAAACATTAAATTCAAAGACTTTCCAGGTACAATTTCCTCAAATTCAAGGACGCAAGAAGGCATATAGTTTGAGACACGGATCAAGGTTACAACAACACTGAAAAATGTTTATAATGAGAACTAGCAGGCTGGCGTGTGAAACAATGACGAAACTGCAGGAACACATGCAGACAGGGATGTAGCCTATTTACTAATGTTACACTAAGTAAAACATATATATCATAAGAACTTAAATTTCTATTCTTGCACACATGAATTCAAACACTTTCAATGACCCATGTCTATTTATGTCTAATTTCAAAAACTTTCAAGGCCTTGAATTTTTTTTCCCCTCAAATTCACAACCTTTAAAGGATTTCCAGGACCCGTGGGAACCATGTCTAAAGATCTTGGCCTCATTTTAATGAAACGTAAAAGTTTATTTTTAACCACTTCTGTCTGTCTCACGTGAATGCGTGCATGGTGTTTTCTACAGATCATGTCAGCAGTGCGTGTGTGTGACTCAGTGTGTGTTAAACATCCACAGACGGTGTGTTTTTTTACTAACAAAACTGTCTGCGTGTGAATCAGTGTTACTGGCACAGTAGAAAGAGCTCAACAGACACAAACTGCACAGCTTTGTTTCAACACAGACACACACCTACTCACACACGCACAGCTGTGTTTCCACGACTTCATCTGCACTGGTTGGCTGACTCACACTGACATCACCCCTCAGGAGTGCTGACTTATCAGCTGGTCGGCATGGCGCCCCCAAAATGATGAATTCTCTTTACTTCCTCTCTTCATCTGTATGAGCTCTGCTCTCCTCTCCACCCATCACGTCACCTCCTGGCTTCTCCATTCCTCTTCCCTCTCTTTCTCCTTTCCATGGAAAAAGAAGTGTATGTCTCATTTGTCATTATTGTCGAAATTCAAAGGAATACAGCAGAAGAGCGAATGGGAGTGACGGGGTAAAGCAATGATTAATACTTTATTGATCATATTACAACACAGCAATGGTTTTGTAGAGTAAAATCTTACAGAATATCCTGTGGATGTGGCATTATAGGAGAAAATGTCCACAGTTGAGCAGGATGTAGGCATTCATTCTAAAACTTCAAACCTCTGCCACAACAATAAAAAACACAAAAAAACCTCATAAAAAATATTACTTTTAAAGATGAAGGTGTTCTTTTCTTTAACACTGGAAATATTGGGAATTTGGACAGCTCCACACTTTCTTATTTAAAGAGCTCATTCTTGTTGCTTGTTTAATATTTTTGATAGATATTAAAGCATTAAGACAAATACAGCACATGAGAAAGTCCACTATTCTAATTGTCTTGGTCTCATCTCAGTCAGTAAACCAGCATTTGAGAATCAGCTTTTCTCACATTCTTAGCATAATGTGCTCTTATCTGCTAAATATCATTACAATCATTATGTAGCATGATCATATGAGCATCTATTATGCTGCTTTGGGTTTTCAAACCTTGACATGCGCTGTCTTAATTCAATATAATCATGACACAGCCCTGAGCTACTAATGTTTTAATTTAGTATTTTTTGTAAAATGCGTTCATGCTTTAATTTACTATTAAGCAACTAAAATATTTTGTGCCATTATAATTCAACTTATAGTGGTTAATAAATACAGAGAAGTCACTCATTCTCTGTTTTTATCCTCTGTCAGATTCACTTGTTTATCCAGGGACGACTTACATTCAATTTGTAAACAAAGATTTCATACCTCAATCCATTCCATCTCAAGTAAAAAAGTTGGATTTGACCATGTATTTTGGAATCAAGCAGTCCAGCTCTTCACTGTCATCATCCAGTCTGCCTGTTCTGGGGGGGGGGGGTCAGCATCTGATGTGCTAACTGGCTACCTGGGCAGCATGTCCTGTAGGTCTGCTACGACATAGGCAACCACGGCCCACAATGCCGAGCAGAGGTTCATGTCTCGAGGGTCCTGAACGGTCATGGTATCACCTTCACTGTGGTGGAACCAAAAGTATCGACTGTCTGCTACATGGAGGCTAGCACCTGGAGGAGAGATGGAGGACAAGGATGAAATACTAACTGCTCCACTAAAAGTTACATGTTCAACAGTCAACTCTTCTGCACTCAACGTCATTACATTTTACATCATTATTGCATCTGGTTCAATCCACCAGGACATTTCTGTGAGGAAAGTACAGGGTTCCTGCGCAGTATGGAATTTGATTATAGTCATTTCCAGGTCTGGATAAGTAGGTAAAAAAGAAAAGAGTATGGAAAAATATTTATTTTCCAGACTATTATCATTACTTATCATTTCACTTATTTCATCATTTCATCACTTATCATTACTATTATCATCACTATTCTGTTTACTAAAATGTAAAATTCAGTACCAAATCCGGACATCTGCGACCAAATTAGTTTGAAAGAAAATGAGGTAAAATCTTTGAATTGTATATAAACACAGCATCACAAATAACCAAATAGTAAGCATATCTGAACCGTTAAGAGTTATGCAGTGATGTAGTTATCAGAAAAGTAAAAAAAAAAAAAGTGAAAAATATTTTCTGAGTAAGGAAACCTTTATGGCTGCGTTCATGATCGTTTCCATGGACACAGTGAATAAACAAAGCTGCACAAACAGTTGAAAGTTTAATTATTTACCTTTTTCCACTCATTTTGGTTCTTATTTATAAATATTAGGGGGACAATAATAAAATATTATAAGGGAAAATAATGTGAGTATAGGGAGCACTGGTTAGTTTACTTCCTGTTTGAGCAGAGATGTTTGACGGTGGGTCGTCCAACTTTCTGAACGGCCACAACAGGTAAAAGTTTTCTGAGGGCTGGCTCGACAATCTCAAATATAAAGTCTGGTTGGAAGGATTCAAAATGGGAAAAGAAAGCTAGATGCAAACTTTATGTGAAATTGTTTGACATCTCCAATATGGGGGAGGCGGAAATTATAAATCTTTTTCTATGTAATCTATGAAGAATTCTGGAAATTTGAGTCTGGAAAAGGAATTTTGAAATGGAAGATGTGTAGGAACCCTGAAAGTAGGCCTGACTAATACAAGGAGTGGTTAAATTCATTTTAATAATAAATCATCATAGCTGTATGCCGAGTCCAGTCCTAGCATGTGGAAAACAACCAAAGCCACTCAGAAATTCGTGGAGAGAGAAGAAGTTTCTGTTTGGATAAAGCAATTTTCACTTCTCATTGCGGTGATGTTTCTATTTCAATCTGCAATCTTTACACTGACAGGCCTGCTTTGGTTTGCTGGTGTATTAGGAAACAATCATTTAAATATCAAGAGTTTCACATCCAACCTCTCACACTATTTTGGGATCCATTGTTAACCATTCTATCTGTCCCTCTTTCTGCCCCTACCTCCACCTGACTACCACTATCTCCAGCAATACCCTTTTCTACTCCTACCTCTGTTCACCCCTTCACACACAAACACCTCCAAAAAGTTGTGCCATGTTAACTGTACTTGTATAGACTAACGTGACTCCATGCCCCTGATCATTTTTGTTTTCTACAGTTGTGTGTAACTATTATCCGAATCGCTATTTTCCACGCCCCAAAAGTATCCCCTGCTTTATTGTCTATTTTCTTCTTGTGACCATAATTTACAAATTGGTTGGGCCGTACTGATCACTACTGCAGCCAACAACTGGCTTTTATCATAGGGCATCTGTGCAATATTCAACGTTAGGCTTTTTTATTGGGGGGGGGGATGTGCAATAACATGAGCTGAGCAGATAGGGCTGGTTCCCAGTACTGTAGGGCTTTATGCAATATTTCTGGTGTGTATGTGTATGTTCTGGTGTAGGGATCTGTGTATGTGATACTGATTGTTAACTGTAGTTTATTTGTACATGTATACAAATGTATTGTGTACATGGTGAGGCTATGTGCTGTTACTGTATGTCGCCCGTGTTCTCTTGAATGCCCAAGAATTCAAAATTAAAATTCAGAAGCGTGTAAATGTTACTAGGGTATGTAGTGGGCACAGGAGAGAGGGAACTGTGTTGACAAGGTTAAGGTTGGGCCACTGCAGTAAACAAAACACTGAGAATGATAGGGAAACACCAGACAGGCTTGTGTGAGGGATGGAAGAGGAGACAGTGGAGCAGGTAGTTCTGAGTTGTAGGGGGTATGGGACGCAAAGAGAGATGATGAGGAATAATCTGAGGGAGTTAGGGGTGCAGAGATTCACATTGAAAGGATTACTGAGCATGGGTGAGAGAGCACAGGTCAGTGTTTCAGACAGAGGGTGAATACAGGTTCAGCAGCCATGGGCAGTCTGAGAACAATAAAGTGTTTTTGAACATTGAAACATGTAAACATATTAGTAGACCCCCCAAATATATGTTTAAACCTGAAAATGACCATAATATGTCTCATTTAAGGGACACAGGACTTGTTTCTATGATGATAAACAGGGATGGGTTGTAAAGGGATGTGTGTGTGTGCTTTTTTGTGAATGGATTTAGGCTGTAGGTCTATTGTCTGATCCACACTCCGGAGCAGAAGGTGGCGGTAATGCACCAATAAGCTGGGTGTTTGATTTAGCATTAGTTAGCATTAGTTAGCTAGTGGCCAGAATCAGAATGGGTCGGCAATGTTCCTTTCCCGGCTGCAAAAATACCTCCGGCCTGCACAGCTTTCCCACAGAACTAGACATCAGGCGCCAGTGGTTGCGTGCATTGGGTCTACCGCAGGACCGTGATATCCCGCCTAGAGCTGGAGTTTGCAATCGACATTTTTCCCGGGATTGCTTCGCCAATCTCATAGAGGTGGATATGGGTTTCATTAAACTGCCCCAGTTGAAAAGCAATGCAGTGCCAGACATTGCTGTCCCAGTGCGGACAAGACCACTTTCACAGCAGCGGCCACTGCTGCCAGCACCTCCTGTACGTTTTGAGGTGAGTGTACAAATAATATGTGTGTAATACGCATGGTATTGACGTGATATGACGCTAGCTAACGTTGTATGCTAAGAGGCTATAACAAGGCTAGCTTACGGTGTTGTCATGCTACTGCGGAGTTTCCCATTGTCTGTCCTATGAGGTCAGTCGATAAGCTGGCAAAGTGATGAATATTGAAAGTTTAGTTAAGTTTGGTTAGTGTCGTGTCTACATGTGATGTCTAGATGTGATGAAAACCCTAGATTTGTGAAAACTCATCTCGCGTGACTTTTGCAAATCTCGGGTTATGGTTCGAGACAGACCTTTGGTTCGTGTCATGCAGTGGTGGAGGAATTATTCACATCATAATTAAATTGGATGGTAGTACTAAAGTACTAATACGACACTCTAAAAATACCTGCATTGAAAATGTTACTTAAGTAAAAGTATGAACGTACAATCAGGAAAATGTAGGCTACTTGAAGTATTAAAAGGAAAAGCAGCAAATCCTCATATTTCAGAAGTTGGAACCACGAAATGTTTTTGCACGAAAAAGGACTTAAATGATTATCAAAACAGTGCCCAATTAATTTCCTTTCAATTGACTATTTGTTTCAGCTGTACTTGTACATTTTCATATGTTTTGTGTGCAAAAAAATGTTAATTTGTATAGTAATTAAAGTGATCAAATAACTGTAGTGGAGTAAAAAGTACAATATTACCCTCTGACGTGTAGTGGAGTAGAAGTAGTTTACTCAAGTAAAGTACAAGTACCTCAAAGTGGTATTTAGTTATTACATTCCACCACTGGTGTTATTGCTATGTCAAGAAGATGCTGTTTTGTGTGCAAACGCAAATTCTCATTGTTTGGATTACCCAAGGAAGACAAAGTTAAGAATCAGTGGTTAAAAATGCATGTTTACCACTATTCCTCAGGGGTACAGCCCTAATCTTTTATTGTGTCCCCTTCATTTCACCCAGTACTCCTTCCTGAACCAGGAACAGTACCAGGCTGGATATGTGGGGCAGTTGATCCTGCAAGACGGGGTAGTTCCCACTTTGTTGGACCAATCTGGAGATTCAGGATCACAACCTGCATGTCAGTTCAAAGTGGGATGTGCTTCAGAATTAAAGCTCAAGGAGGAAGAATCATCCATGGGAGACCCAATTGTAAAATCAGAACCTGTTGAAGCTGCACTGTGGACCCCACCAGCAACTACGGTACTTTCATGCTACCAATTGCTACCACAACCACAGGTAAGAAGTGTCCAAATTGCTTTTGTATAAAATTCCAAAATGTCAGGAGTGAAAGTGTCCGAAGCATCACACTCATGTTGTACATGTATAATAATGGACAAACGGTAACTTGAAACGATGTATGATTGGATGTCATGTTGGATTCAAATTGTACCATGAAATGTATATTTTCATAATATTAAAACCTTAAGAGTTTTGCTTTAAAAGGGACATATGCTCATTTTCAGGTCCATGCTGGTGTTTTGGGTTTCTACTAGAACATGTTTACATGCTTTAATGTTCAAAAAAACACTTCTTTTTTTTCTCATACCGTCTGTCTGAATATACCTGTATTCACTCTCTGTCTGAAACGCTTTAGCGCCTCTCTCTTTAAGCCCCCCTCACGAAAAAGCTCAGTCTGATTGGTTTCCGAGAAAAAAAAAAGCCGTGAGTGGAGAGATACTCGGGGGGAGGGGGTATATTCTAATGAGCCTGCATGTGACGTAGGAGGAATGGCTTGTTGAATTCCATGTTTTCTGAAGATTTGGAAACTGTTCAATTTTTAAAATAATATCATTCCCATGACAATGAGCAATATTTTGTGTGTCCAACCCACAGGAAGACATCAAAGCGGGATGTGCTTCAGAATTAATTCTCGAGGAAGGATCAGTCCAGACTGTGGAAGTGTGTGTAAAATCAGAATCTGTAAGTAAGAAGTAAGAATACTGTAATGTTCCCATATTATACTGTACTGCAGTAATTTTCATACTCAGTGTGTCACTGCCAACCTATATTGTGCAGAGATGCTGCAATATTGTATTTTTTTTTTTTTTTTTTTAAGTGAAACCTTTTCAATTTTTGCTTCCCTAGCGTTAGGTAGCGATACCTAACTAACATCACAGGGAGACACAGTTATTACATGAGCCTTACGTTTGTCTCCCACCCTGGCCTCCAGCTACATCAGTATGTGACGCAAGTTAAAAACTTCTGCTGTATAGGCCAGGGGCTAGCTTTTATATTTTGCAGGCATGACTGCAGGAGTAGTGTTGGTGCTTGCTCAGATATAACTATTCTTCTTCTCCTTGATTTCATCAAAACAAGCACAAAGAGACTCAGGGACAGCTTCTTCCCCAGAGCTGTGAAAGCAATAGCCCCCCTGCAGTCACCTGCATCCCATCCCCCTACAGAACTCTCACACATGCCCCTACCCCCCACCACCACACACACTCACCTCGATACACACACACTCACCCTCTAACACACACAGACTCACACCTCCTCAGACACACACACACACACACACACACACCCCTGCTATTCAAACAGACATTCCGTTGTCTGGGACTCGCACTAGCTGCACTTTATCTCCGACTGCATTTCCACTGTAAATATTATTTTTTCTAAGAGTGTTTTATATCTTTTTATGTATGTGTGCACCTTTTAGCCGGGAGTTTCTGCAAAATTTCGTTATGCTTGCATAATGACAATAAATAATCTTGAATCTTCATATCTACACAACCAATGTGTTTATGATTAAACTGTTTACTACAACACAAAATACAATTATTTAATGTCACAATAAATATTGCAGAGAAAATAAATATTGCAACATGAGTTTTTTTTCCAATATCGTGCAGCCCTAGTCAGAACCCCGTACCAAGATGGCGGGGTTATGTCTACATATATATGTCTACATATATATGTGAATCAGATGAAGTCATGTGAAGCTGAAAGAGTTAAAGAAAATAAAGCCCCACCCCAGTGGCACAAAAGCTGTGTTCTTGGCAATAGTCTTGTTTGTTTACAGTAATTAAACTAATGAGTACAAATTAACATGGTAATTTGTTGATGCTGCAATGCGACACGTTGTACCTTAATGAATGTCTGAAATTGAAGCAGCCACTGCTGATGTCAGGTATGGTGCTGCCATGTGTTTTTAGAGTTTTTGTGCATGACAAGATTTAATCCAAATATAGCAGCTGGCTGTATCACACACTCTCATTCACATTCATCAACTTCAAAACTTTAAGAGTTTAGGATCACTTGATCTCCGGACAATCGCTCTCATGAGAGATCTGGCAGGGATGCAGCTAATGGCTGCTATAAAGGAAAACAAAGCTTCTAATCAGTGCAACAACAACATTGTTCTCAGGTTTAATGAAGGTAAAGTCAGAGTGAAGACAGGAGACATTAGAGGACACTTCTGTATATTGAGTTGACCATCGGCTCATTGAGTGCTGTTGGACGTAGGGCTGGGCGATTAATTGGATTTTATTGTCAATTACGATTTTGGCTTCCAACGATTATGAAAACAAGATAATCGAGATAAAGCGATTATTGGTCCAAATGGCAGAGTTTGGGACGGAGGCACAACGAGAGAGAGAGAGAGAGAGAGAGAGAGAGA
>JAOVVB010206769.1:0-10788 GCA_028570985.1 Heterobranchus longifilis
CTATGGCGATTTTGGTGTGATTTTTGACAACATCCTATACTCTGCCATTTATTTATTTATTTTTAAGGTAAAGACTTTCCTATGCTGTTTGGGTTTTTGCAAAAAAAATTCGACATACTATACGATGAAGTTTTTTTGGCATTTTTGGCGACATATTATACAATGGTGTTGTTTTTTTTGATGAGATACTATACTATGACTTTTTGTGGGCTTTTTGGACAACATACTATAATTTTCTGCATTATTGATGTTTTTGCAAAATAATTCTGACATACTATGAGGTTTTCTTTGGCATTTTTGAGGACATAGATTTTGATGAGATGTGTTGTAGTATCTCATCAAAAATCCCACAAAAACACCATAGTATAGTATGTCGAATTTTCTTTTTAAAAGTAGAAAAATGCAGAAATTGGGTCATAGTATAGTATGTCGTCAAAAATCCCACAAAAATGCCATTGTATGGTATTTCTAATTTCTTTTGCAATCGAAAATTCTGAAAATGCCTCATTCTAGTATGTTTTCTAAAAAGCCCCCCAAAAGGCATAGCAAAGTGTCTCATTGAACAAAAAAAAAACAAAAACAGGAGAGTATATGTATTCAAAAATCCACCCAAAACAACTCACTATAACATGTCGTTTTTGGCCAAAACTCAACCTATGCCTCATATTCTTGTTGTTCGTGAAAAAGTCATAGCATAATATTTCATAAAAATGTCACCAAAACAACAGTATAGTATATAGTATAATATAGTAAGTTGTCCAAAGTGTCATAAAAGTCATAGTATACTATATTGTCCATATTTTCATAAAAAGTCATAGTATACCGTATCATCCAAAATTTAATTTTAAAAAGTCATACAGTAGAATGTCATTAAAAAAGTCATAGTCTAGTATGTCATCAAAAATATCATAAAAAAAAGTCAGAGTATAGTATGCCGTCAAAAATATAAAAGGTCAGGTTTAAAAGTATAAGTCAGCTAAAAGCAGATCACAGGCACAGAAGCAGCAAACAACGCCAACATCCTCTCCGCAAGCTGGAACTGACAGACTGACTAGTATGACTGACAGTCATAGTATAGTATGTCATCAAAAAAAAGTTATAGTATAGTATGTCGCCAAAAATATAAAAATGTATAGTATATTTGGTCGTCAAAAACATAAAAAGTCATAGTATAGCATGTCATCCAAAAGTTCATGAAAAAGTCATAATATAGTATGTCATCTAAAAAGTCACCAAAATGTCAGTGTTGCAAGCTGTTGAAAATATAAAAAAGTCATAGTATAGTATGTCATCTAAAATATAAAAAAGTCATAGCATAGTATGTTGTCCAAATTTTAATTAAAAAGTCATAGTATAGTATGTTGTCCAAAATGTCACAAAAAAGTTATAGTATTGCATGTTGATAAAAAGTCATAGTATTGTAGGCCTCCATCGTCAAACATTTCATTGAAAAAATTCATAGTATAGTATGTCGTCAGAAATGTCGCAAAAACATGAAAATATACTATGTCATCCAAAATGTTATATAAAAAAGCCATACTATCATCTGTTGACAAAGTCATAGTATAGTATGTCTAAAAAATCATTAACAAGTATTCGGCCTTCAATCATATGCTGGCTCCCTAACCTGACACTCAGTCACCTTTGAGAACCCCTGACATAGTACATGGAACAGTAAAGAATACATGAAAAGTAGGGTACAATATACTGCAGTCACGTTACTTATTACACAGCAGTTCCATGCCATCCATTGGACTACTTACATGAACAATGAAGCAAAACGTACCTGGGCTGCATTTGACGTCTGCTGGGTCTGGTGAAAAATGCAGACTGGGGTCACATATAACCGTTGCTTCTCCTAGTAGCTGTCTACCCACTGGACAGGACAAGGTGACTGTCTCCCCTATGCCATAGGCCTGCTTTAAAGGAGAGGCTATGACGTCATCAGAGAGCGACTCAATGTTGCACCTTGAGACTGGGAAAAAAATCTGACTTTAACAACAGTAACACTGTGATTCATTGTGACCGTAAATGTCAAATTTTGGTTATGGGTTCTCACTTGTGCACAGTCCAGGGCTGGTGGACCAGGTTTGATTAGCAGTGCATTCTAGGATGCTGTCGCCAACAAGATAGTAACCGTCAGTGCAGGTGTACTCGACCTTACTACCCACAAGGTAAATGTCCTTAGGGACCTGTGGAACATGTGGTGATAAAAACATAATCAAGTTCCATTTTTCAGTTCAAATTTTTGTACAGAATCCTCTTAAAAAGGAGTCTGGTGGGCTTACTAAACAGTGCGGGGATAAAGCCTTACTTCCGGGCTCACAGGAAGTCCTGCGTTCCCGTTCTCGAAGTCTGTTCGCTACCAATAACAGTTATCAATCTACACGCTGAAAATGACAAGTTTTGAAGATTTGAATCGTGCAATAAGGCAGGTCTGCCCTCTTCTTCCAGTGAATGATTGTAAAATTCTACAAAGAATATGTTTATAAGATTTTCGTGGAGGTGTTCCACCGAAACGCGTTCCCTTCTGACACTATTTTGCAGAAGCACTGTCGCTGTATCTGGGGCAACAAATGACCCAATGCCATTGAGCCAGGCTCATTTCATTTTACAGAAAACACATTAACTATGCATTGTCCCTATTTTGCCAACTACCCATTTAAAGCTCTGAATGTAAATATGTATTACCTATGGAACACATACAAAAAAACATATCCCACATTAGTGCCTGTTTTCCCATGTTGGGCCTCAAATGTGCTTTAGAGGCTAATTTATTAGATTAACCAAAGGGTGTAATTTCTCCTTATTACTGTAAAATCTGGGTGTGTATTCTTTGGTAAATTAGGCTGAATGATGTCAAGACAAATTCAATTATTTGAGGAGTAACTCTGAACTGTGGCCTTCTGGGTAATACTGACACAATACTGGAAAATCTCAAATTAAATATTTGCAATAATTAGTTCCACAATGTACGTTAAATTCAATTTTGGCTTATCTTTACCAGGAGGTAGCCATTGATTAGAACAGGCGGGGTTCCACATGTCTGACTTGCTGGGAGAGTTCGGTCAAAGCACTGAGGCTCCATGGTTCTGTAGAGAGAAATAGTTAAAAATAGGATGTTGTATAACTGCATATTGATGAAAATCAGTGTGAAACTTTCTCTTATTGAAAATTCAATGCAATGACTCCTGGTGCTTGTTACAAAAAATGTTACAACATTCGTACTGCAAAATAAAACTTCAACTGGCTCTGACTTTAAGTATTGCAGGTCCTGGTCTTCACAGTCTGACGTCTCAGTGGGTTCTCCGATACAGTGTTGTCCCCCGTTCTGAGGAGCGGGATTAGAACAGGAACGACTTCTTGACCTTCGAACCCCAGAGCACGATGACCAGGCAGACCAGCAGGCCCAACTACCATGGATCACACCTTAATGTGCAGAAACAGAAAGGAAGAAAGAGGGAGAAAGTGAGGAATATATATTACAGTCTATGTGATATTATTCTGATGTTGTCACACAATTGATTGGACTGATATGAGTGTGTATCATCCTGATAAATATGGGTCAGTAGGGGCATGCTGGCCCTGCTAGAAGGCGGTTATTAGCATATTGAATGGGCTGACAGCCTACTGTATTGACGGTTATTATAACGAGCAATGGCAGAGGACAGACAAGACTTTCACACGGGAGACTGGAGTTCATGTCGCGGTTGAAACAATGATGAACAGAAGTCACGGAAATGTAGATGTTTTTTTTTGTTGTTTACTTAAAGTGAAACCGAAACCTACCAAACTTGTTATCAGCCTCAGGTACTGAATTTAGCCTGGTAAAAGCGAAAAAGATTACCACCATTGGAGCATACACCCACCACCCAGACAAGTGACTTCATCATTAAGACACTTTATTATATACTTGGTCAGACAAAAAACAACAACAGTTTTCATTAATTTAAAAGGTATAGTTTGACATTTTGGGAAATATGCTTTCAAACAGAGTTAGAACCTAACCAAATAAGCCAATTTCTCAAAATATCAACTATTTAAACATATCAAACGACCTTAACCAAGACCAAAGTGACAGCAGTAGTAAAGAGCCTGCATGAAATGTCACACTCACCCTGCTGACCCTCCACTTCCCCTCCCTCCTTAGGGATGCATATGCATTCATCTCCATCCATAACAACCAGGCCATTGTTGCTGCAGGGCCGGCAGTGGCAGGTGTCGCTCTCAGCAAGGTACTGCTCTATGGCCCTGCGAAGGTAGAGCCTCTTCACCCCGGCACACTGAACCTCCTTCACCAGCTCCGACAGCGGCCGCAACTGCCAAAACAAGAGAGGTGGAGGGTTGTATTATTTGATAAGATGACACACTAAAATGGACATATTACCTTCAAAGTGTTTATTTTACTTTCCCTCACCGTTTGTTTTGTGACCACTGGAAATGATCGGACAGACTCAGCCCAGTTTGAGTACATTTCCCAGTTCCTGCCCGGATTATTAAGCTGCATGGCCTCCAGTGCACCAATATGTTCGATGCCACCTCCCTGCACATCCACCTTTTGCACAGGATTGCTCCGGGTACTACCTATTGTATTTTAAAAAGGTTTGCAGAGTTGATGGATGACAGAAAGATTCAGAAATGCCAAGTGCTTTCACAGGCTGATATGTTGCTTGCGTTAACATCAAAATTGTACCACTGGATGATGTGTGTTGATGTTGACCATCCCTGCAGTCCACGTGGTGGATGGGGAATATAAGAATCCAACGTTTGGTCCTTGTGCATTCATTATACTGAGAGCTTTCACTCTCTTGAAAACCACAGAAAGTCAAGGGAAAAAGACAAACAAAAGTCAGTGTCAGAAATTAACAGCAGGATTGAGGCAGCGCTTTATGGATGGAGTGGCAATTTTTTTTTTTTTTTTTTAACGTGATAAGTTTGACATTTTGGAAAAAAAACTATTAATACTAATAAAGTTGCATCCAACTACAGTTAATTTTACCCACTGAACACGTAAAATCTAGTGTTCATTTGGAAATTCTGTGTGACTGTAAAAATTGATTGCATCATGTTGCAATTAAAAAAAACACTTAAAAATAGTCTCATGCACTTCTCATTTCTAAATGCATCAGGGAACATATTGATATTACATATTTATTTAAATTGTATTGCAAATGTTTAAACATATATCAGAAAAGCAAAATCAATTGAATTATAGAGCAGGTTAGTTGCTTTCATGAAATGTATTTCTGGGACAAAAATGAGTTATGGCATTTGAAATTGTCTGATGAGATACACTGGAAATTCCTGAAAACTGCATTTTTCTAAAAATATATCTTGCAAATGCTCATTATTATCTTAGCTTAGCAATGTTGTGTCAAAGGTGAACAATGTGGGCTAGTTCTATTTGTGTAGCATCAAGTTCATACATAATACTTCTAAAAATGACCAGTTGATCTATAAAGGATCTATTCTGTGATTTAGGCCTGCCATGAAGCTGCTAATGATTTACGAATCCTCACCCATCCGTCTTTCAGTTACTTCATCAATCTTGGCGATGATCTTGAAGGAGCCGCCGAGGCTTCCCTCAGACAGGTAGTGTGTTCCAAACCTCTCCAAAACCTTCCTATAGGCAGCATAGTCATAAACTGATGGGAGTTTAACCAGCGCCTTCCAGAACTCCTCAGATATTGGGAGGTACTGATGAGAGTTGCTCTGGAATTGAGCTACCTCTATGTCACTCTTTAAAACCAAAAGCTTTTGGGTCTGAAATGAGTAAAAAAAAATACATATCGGTGAGTAAGTTTAACGTTTGATTTTCCTTTTCCAATGTCATGCATTATCATTGGGATTTACTGGTAAAAGATACAGTGACAAAATTACAAAAGTTCCTACACACCTGAGTCTTGTCATGAGTCTCATGAAAGTCATAGTTGTGATACCCTGTCGTGGTTCCGGTCACTGTCTGTCTTTTTACAATGTCCATTGCATAGTGCCATTTGCTGGTGTACATCTCATCACTGAAGTCACTCTGAGCTTTAACCTGAGAACAGCACAGGTTTCACAATGTTAATTTAACAATTTAAATCAACAAATGTTAAGAAAATGAAATAAATGTGCACAAAAAAATGCACTAAACTGAGATGTTAAATCAACATTGTTATACATTTTCCACCTGGAATAAACATGCAATCTGTAACTGTTTATCCTATAAGAATAAGGGAAATGCATGCTAATGCAGGGTGTAAATGCATGCAGAAGGCATTAAGATCAGAATGTGATTTGATTCACCAGAACACATCTGTGAGTAGTCTGGCACGCATTGTGATGTGTGTAAAAAAAAAAAAGTAAATGTAATGTGTACAGTGTGAGAATATACTGCATCCAAAAAATCTGCCCAGCAAGGTCACCTGCAAAAAGTGATTTAAAAATGAATGCACCATTTTGTTGACAAGTCTGCCAGCCCACACAGCAACACAAGGTGTAATATGTGGATCAGATGTCATTATTCAGATAATATTTCCAGATACAGATGTTAATATCAGGTGTAAATGGGGCCATTGTGAATGGTTGGGTAAATTGACCTAGTGATTTTGACACCAGAGACAAGTTCTGTCTACCTTTTTCTTGTCTTGACATTTCAACCATAGGCACAATCTTCCCTTAACTTTAACAGAGTAGTTTTAGTTGCCAAAAACAGAGCGATAGGAATGCAATGATAAAAGAAGAAAAAAGAAGGTAGAAAGTTCATGTAACCAATTCAACAGATTAAAAATAGCTTTGCAAATGTTTTATGAGGTAGAAAATATTGACACGTGTTAATAGGCCTTAAGATGTTGAGCAATGTTGAATGTAAACAAGCTGTGTTCATTAACAATCAAAACTCCACAGGGTACATTTACAGCAATAAGTGATCAAGAGGAGCAACTGTAGGTGTTTCCAGAGTGACCAACCATAAAGCTGTACTGTGTAGTACTGAGGGGCAGTCTGTAGAGAGCGTTGTGTACACCGCTGTAGATGACGCGACACTGTCCCCCAAAGCTCTTTGTGTTGATGACACTGCCCCTCCGTTTCCCTGACACCACATTATACCTACAGAAGCAATAAAAGTATCCCACTGGTAAGGTACCTGCTTGTGTGAGCTTCTATGGGTGCACAAATTATTTGTCACTTACCCGAGTCCTAGGAGGTTAATGTTAGGCGGGAGAACTGACTTTAGACATACAATGTGTTTTTGAATGTCACAGCCAAGCTCGTCTTGTCCATCTTCCTCACAGTCCTGATCTCCATTACACACCAGAGACTGGCTAATACACTTCCCTGTGGGTCAGAAGACAGACAGACAGACAGCTCAGTGATTGTTATTTAATTCTGTATGTTTATGGGACAAGATTTATTTCTAACCCGATCGACAGCGAAACCTGTCTCCACATCCATCCTCGAGAGGGCAGCCTTGTGTGGTTTCACAGGACCTGGTCTCAGTCCGCTCCCCATTGCAGGGGTTCCCTCCAAACTGAGTGTAGACAGCCATGGCTCGGCTTCTTGTCTGTAACATACCACAGTGTGACAAAGAATATTTGAGGCTTCACAGGGTGTACAGATTATCTTTGCCTTTGGGTGTATATATATATATAAGGGTGTGTGGTTCTGAAAAAAGGAGAAATAAAATACATCGTAAGGAAAACATAAATACATCATGATTAATCAGTCATTGTAAAGAACTGAATGAAGACACTGCCACAAGGTGGACCAACAACACCATAACAGTGCCAGCTACACAAACTAAATTATCCCATTAAAGGGAATAACTGACAGCTAGGCAGCAATTAACAGTATAGCATGGCTATATAATAACCCACAGGTAAGATAACATGACAACAGGCTCAATATAACAAATACTAACCCATGGGCATACAGTATTAAACTCTAGACTTACTCACTACATGTGAATGCAGCAATATAATGAGTTTACAATGAGACATGACAGAACAAAGGCACATTGAACATGATTACATTATACATTATAGTATGTAAAAATGCTCTGCTATGATCAATATTTTGTTTAACATGGTTTTCCCACACAAAAAAAGTAAAGAGGGAAAAAAAGCACATCTACTGGAAGCACATCTACTCCTCTCCCTCATTAAGAAATTCTGGATCTGGCTTCAAGCCCCGCCCACCACCGCTGCTATTGTTATTGATTGGTTCCTTGGTACATATAATGTCATAAAACCTGGCTTTTTGAATCCAGAATTTTGAGACTGTTGTTGGCACACTGGTGCTATGTCTTGTAGCAACTAAAAAACGCCACATAGACATGTTAACATGGTTAAAAACCTTCACGAGAGGGGCTCTTTAAGTACCACACGTGGAAGCTAACACTGCAAACATTTGCTCTTAAGTGGGCCTAATCAGCATGGCCAGCAGTAGGCAAAATAAAAGGGAGCAAGGATTAGCTAAACAGAGATGATTTCACATTAAACTATACTAATCTGAGTCATAGTGTACTTACAGTTCAATGGACGCACACAACAGTCAAAAACAAAGGGAGGAACAGACGTTTTGGCCTTAATTGGCGGACTACTGAAACTCTCCAAAACTCTCCGGTGATCTTGTGAACTGCTGAGGAGGCGGAACATACCACTCTGGAGGAGGAGGGGGGGGCATACCACTCTGAGAGGGGAGCTGGAAGAGTCCAACTGGTGCTGGCCTTTCTAACACTAACAGCAAATACATTTAAAAACGTCTTCATCATTAAAAAGAAAAAGAAAAAAAAAGAATCTTGACCAGTCTTGCTGGTAAAAAAAGTGTTTTATCATCATTTTATTGTTTTGTTGTTTCATTTTGTTACATTTGATCTACTTTAAAGGTCCCATATGATGAGCATTTTCAGGGTCATATACTTATATTTTGGGTTTCTACTGGAACATGTTGAATGTTCAAAAAAACACATTACTTTTCTCATACTGTCTGAAATGCTCCATTTTAAACTCCCCTCCCCAAAAAAGTCCTCCTCACCTGTAATTTGGTGCAGCCATCACACTCTGACCAGTCACCATAAGGCCCCCACTGGCAATGAACTCTCTGGTCACAAAACCTTAGAAATGAAATTTAAATCAAATGATTCAATACATGAAACCAAATAAATGTAATGAAATCAAATCGTCATTGCATATTTGTGGCATTTATAATATTTTTAATGTTGAAACAGGAAAGCAAAAACAGATTTACCCTGAAGAGGTGAAGAGGAACAGCAGACATGGCAAGGCTGCTAAAAAGAGTTGTGTAATGCTCTGAAGAAGTGAAGAAGAGAAGAGGAAAGAGTAGTAAAAGGAGGACACAAAAATACATCTCAGTTATACTGTATATCAAATGTTTTGCAGAAATCTGAAAAATGTGTTAGTTATTTCCCTGATAATGAGTGTAAAATCTACTTGCCTTCATGGTGAGCAGCAAACAGAAGAGTCTGGAAGAGACTTTAACGCAGGTTATTTTGTTCTTTGGAAATTCCTTGGAACTCATTGGATTTCATGAGGGAGTGTATGTTTTTCTGGCTGCTTCTGCCAAAAGACTCATTGTGAAACTGAAAACAAAGAAAGTTTCCTCTCGAATAATATTCTCTGTCTGCTGTTCTTCTGACTGTCACGTCTTGTATTGAGCAGACAGACCTTTTGTCACCTGTCATAGCAGGAAAGCTCAGGTGAGACTAAATAGTGCTGTGTTCCATTTAGGTGTGCCAGAAATTGAGTAAACTGTCAGGCATGATACCAGCACCCTGTGAAACATCTGCAGTAAATGCCTTTTTTTGACGTGTCACAGTAGGAAAAGCACAGGTGTAAATAATCAAATTATTGATGGCTGAATTCCATTTAGTTTCAGTTTCAGGTTCCTGCTATTGTGCATGCTGGCTCGCCAGTCACACTGTTATTGAATAGAAGAGAGCCATTGTTAAAGTTATTAACACATGTGCTTTTCCTACAATGGCCCGTCAAACTGTCTGCTGTCTCCTGAACAAGGTGAAGGAAATGTCATGTCGGGGGCCAGTGACCCTTAATTTCGACCCTCCAGTACTTCTCGTCCATGTCGGCGTAAAAGTTGAGGCTGTTTCAAAGGTCAAGCTTAACTTTTAAGCCAATGTGGAGAGAATAATGGAAAGTTTGAACATCTAGTTTCATGACAGATAAGAAAACTCCATCTACTGATAAAGACCCAAAACACACCCAGAAAGCGATGGCCAAACTGAAATCCCAAAGCTCAAATGTTTTGACATTTTCAACTGTAGCATTTATCGCCCTGAACTCAACGTTGAACTCACACAGAAAAACAATGAGTTGAAACTTAAAACCATCTTGCCAGATATACATTTTAGTTAAGTGAAGGTTGCTACCATACATAACTGAGCTGTTACATCAACACACTGCAGTCAGAGCACTGAGGTCCACAAACCAGATGCTCTTAGACGTTCCACGATCCAGGCTCAAAACTAGGGGTGGACAGAGCCTTTGCGGTGGCTGCTCCCAATCTCTGGAACAGTCTACCTGCTCATATAAAGTCTGCTCAGACCCTATAGAAATGTTTAAATCTTTGCTCAAGATCCATCTCTTCTCACTGGCTTTCAGCTCAAGTTTTTTCTTTATTCTTATTTTTTTATGTTTGACTGTTTGCTTTTATTTCATATTTCTTGTATATTTTGTGTTTGTATTTTAAGCCTGTACAGCACTCTGGTCAACTGTTTAAAATGAGCTATATAAATAAACTTGACTTGACTTGTGTACAATTGTAGTCCTACCT
>JAOVVB010206800.1:0-10788 GCA_028570985.1 Heterobranchus longifilis
AGTATGCAGAAATATTCAAATACAACATTTAATAACACACACTGCATGAGAAAAACTGCATGAGTTTTGTCCCAACCTACATGGGATTAGCATAAAGTTTGTATGTTTGTAAATGGGAGACTTGTGGGTACCCATAGAACTCATTTTCATTCAGATATCTTGAGGTCAGAGGTCCAGAGACCCCTTCCTGAGGTCGTGTCGTTTCATATGATCTTCATTGATCTTTTTTTTGTGATCAAATTTTTATTTTCATTTTTTAATCAACATATATAGTCAAAAAATACAACTTGTTGGATAACAACAACAAAAAGAGAATACAAAAAAAAAAAAACACAGAATATGCAATGATACAGATATCTTCACTCCAGCTCGGAGACACTGCAGCATCTTAAAGACAGTAATGTCGGCCGAGATCGCCGGCAGCCCCGCGGGTCTCAGAGGGTTAAATGTGGGTCAACAAAGGTCAGATACTGGTTTTAGTCACTTCCTGAACTTCAAACCGTCTAAAAACTTAAGCAAACAAAAAAGAAAAGTCAGATCCAGTTCATGTAGTTCCACGCCGTAGCCTGAATTCAACTGTCTCTGGAAATAATTTTGTCTGTTTTCAATCATTGATACGGTGAGTTGAGCTGAGAGGAGTTCGTCCTGATGGCTGAGACTGACTGCTGCTTCACTGGACGTCTGAGTGCTGCAAAGTGAAAATGTTCCAGCACCGAGATGAATTATTCCTCGTAAACACGGTCCATAACTTCCTCTCTCTCTGTGAAAGTTTGGCTCAAGCAGAACCAAAATAAAACATTTATGTCAGGAAAAATTCCTATTAGGCTTTCAATTAATGTTTCATACATATTAATACATTTTTATGAGTGATGTTTAGGCTCAAATGTTCAAAGAGGATTTTGATCACCAAAGTGAATGACTAGCAAGCTGAATTTTAAATAACTGACACATTGTTTTCAGTCCTACTTCTTTCCATCATTTAACAATGATGATTTCCTCTCATATCAATTTATTTTATTTTTTATTTCTAACTCTTCATTTTCCTACATTTCTCATAAGGTTTCTTTAATTATGCATAAATCATTCCCTGGCTACATGCTTTTCTATAATATTTAAATTAAGTAAAATATTCATGTTGAAGACATTTGTGGCAGCACATAACTGTAAAAATGATGCACAAGACATCTACAATATTTTATATTTCACAAAAAATCAGCCTGATATGTTTGATGTATTTGGGAATTTCACATCAAGTGAGTCCAGCAGAATTTTAAGAAGTCAATAAAATAAAGTTCAGCAGCATCTGATGCAAACTAGATACTTTTATCAGATAAAACCGATTGGTCATTTTAAAATTAGCCTTTATTTACACAATAATGGAGTTGTTACAGTATGTTTCTGACATCTGTATGAAAGAAATTCAACAAACCAAACTTTGTAAAGAGTTTGTTTTTAATGTAGATAATAATGGGATGCAACTAATTGTAAACAGTTCAAATACAATTTTAATACAATTGATAATTCCACTGCTGATCATTATAATTAATTCTGAGTCTAAGACCATGTTGAAAACAGGTATTTTTCCCCTCCGGTTAAAATGAACTTCTGTTCACACAACCTTTATTTTACCGTCCACACTATAGAATGCAAAAATAACTCCAAACGCTCGGCTGCTCATTTTTAATTTAATTGAATTCATTAATTTATTCTTGGGCTAATGCACACTGACTAACATAAATATAAATGTGCCAGTGTTTGCCAAAAGCTTAATTTTCGACTTTCCCTCGGCCTGGTGTTAAATTGGCCATTAAAATAGCAAATATAACATACAACATATAAAGCTAGAACACAAATTACAGATTACACAAAGCAACAATGGGCATGTGCAAACTGAGGAGATGACATCATCATTTAACAATCGCTCCAATCGGAAACAGTAACCAGAGTTTGGAAAAATCAGCACTTTAGGAGGCATTTTCAAAAACGTCTTAGTGACCTAAAACTCGGTTTGCGTGTGGACGAGAGGCCAAAAATTATCTGTATACGTGTAGACAGGGCCTAAAACTGACCCTGTAAAAAGGCTAGAAAGTTCTTCCCGTGTCTTGTTGGTTAAAAAGCTCATTGTGAGGCTGTAGTCAAATGCAATGGGTCAGTACAGCAGCTTATTTATAGCCCAGATCACACTGCTGCCCGTGCTCTTTCTTCAGGCGCAGTGAGAAATGATGCAATCAAATACAAACCGCACTACAAGTGGCTGCTAATGCAGTTCCACTGTAAGGCCACGGGTCAGATCAGTCCTCGCTCAGAATTAAGTCACTGTCAGTTCGCTTTCAATCTAACTCAAGCAGCAAAGTATTTCATTTCAAATCCCAAGACTTGCCTCTTTAAAATGTTCATACAGCCTGTAACACAAAAGCTAAAAGCAACATGAATAACGGATAATCGCACTGTTTCACCTGAATGAATGAATGAGTCATCGTGAATCAAAGGGAGTCATAATAATAGAAAAAAAAAACAAAAAAAAAAACATGTTTTGTACTGAGATCACTTATATAAATAAATTAAATGTTAGCATTGTAGCTAAATAACATAAAATGTTTAGATATTTTATCAAATAAAATCCAGTGGGATGAAGAGGAAGTAAGCATGGTAGTGAGATTGGCAGTGTGTGTTGTAGGCTGCTACTTGTTCTTCTGCCTTTCAGGGGACCGACATTTTAGACCTTGAGTTTGAGGACATTTTGGAAAGACAAGACATTTTTAGAAAATCGGGACATTTTGGAAAGTCAGGATGTTTTTTTGCTAAATGAGGACCCTATTTGGATAGTCAGAGTAAGGAGGACATTCCGTTAAGGACATTTTTGGAAAGTGAAGACCTTTGAAAAGTCTTTAACATTAAACATTAAACATTTTGGAAATTAAAGAGATTTGTTTCTGCTCCTTACATTTTCACAGATGTGAAGGGTTAGAATTAGGTTTTGGTTAAAGTTGTGGAATTGTCCTGTTTACATTTTACATCTTGACTTTGAGGATGTTTTGGAAAGACAAGACCTTTTTTTAAAAATAGAAAATCAAGGCATTTTAGAAAAAAATGCAGGACAATTTCTAAAAGTCAGGACATTTTGATAAGTAAGGACATTTTTGGAAAGTGAAAATGTTTCTTTTCGAAGTGATTTCTTTGGTGCAAATTTTAGATATTTTTAGAAAGTCAAGTTATTTCTTGGAACATTGAACTTTTTTTTTTTCCATAAATTAATGATTTGTTTCTGCACCTCACTTTCCAAAAGAGCTGATTCAGGGATAAGAATTTCAGTTAAGGTTAGAATTAGGTTTTGGTTAAAGTTGGGGAATAACTTTTATCAATGAAGGTCCTCGCAAGTACAGTACAAACATATCTGTGTATGTATGAAAGGAATGAACCATATTGAGCCGACATTGACGTTTACTGTATGCAACAAGTCAAATATATTTTATAGCTGTGGTATACTGGTCGCCATGCCGATTCTCGTGGTAACCGGGGAGCCAATTAGTGAGCTTTCATCTTTCTTCTAATCATTCTTATTTATGCATGTGGTCTATTCTTTGCTTGTTTCTTTGGCAATAATTTAAGTACACAGGCTGTTTGGATACTTTGGCTCAATCCATCATCTGTGTGCCTCGTGTGTTTATGTGTGTGTGTTCATGTGTGCGGTGTGTTATTGATTGTGAAAGCTGGAGCCATTGCATGTCTGTGGGCTAAAGGCCATACTGGGGATTTGAAATTATGCAGAGAACATCTAATGAGCATGATGGGCTTAATAAGGTAAAGAAGTCAACTGTGCAAATACCACGGCCTTATTGTAAAATCAATGTGGCACTCAGCAGGACACTGAGCTGGTTAAGTGAATTAGAGCATTAGTTTAAGAAAGGAAGTGTGTGTGTAATAACCACTAATGCATTACACTCCTGTCAGCATGGACTGTAAATGTTCACTTTTAATTATTCAGTTTTTAATTAAATTAAATAAAACTAAATTAAATTAAATGATGATGAATGAATCCTGGTGTGGACAGGTCCTGCCATTTGCCCAGTGCATGCTGGGATAACCTCCAGGAAACAATGAATTAATGAATGGCATTGAAGGATTGATACCTATAGAAAATACTAATCTTTCAGTTCTAATTAATAGAAAAAATCGTCTGATTAGCTGTTCATGCACACAGTTTGTGTGTCATTTAATCATTGTCATTTAAATCTCCCATTTTACAATTTTTCTTTAGTATATAAATTATATATAAACAATTATTTCATTATATATGTATATAATTTCACGATATACACCTTTTCCAAAACTATCCCCTGCATTTTTTAATGATCCTCCTGTGTTATGTCCTGGTATAGTATTCAATGTAAAATACATCAAATTGAAGCAGACATGTACTCTCAAAATCCATTAATTAATTCTGTCTTCAACACAAAGTGGATACTGAGAGTGGCAGACACAAAAAATAAAAGTAAAGTAGATATAGTAGTTTATTTCTGTCAGTCACCCTCATGAGCTGCAGTATTTCTGCAGTATTTGTACTGAGGTTGGGGGAGACCGTGTCCCTGAAGCATCCAAACGTGTTTAAGAGGCAAGCAACGAATGCCGATTATCTTCTGTAAAAACAACCGTGACCTAAAGGCTCAATCATTTTTCTTCTGATTTCACCAGTCCCACTTAGTTTGCATTGATTGCTGATTTTGTTTGCCCATGGATAGGATGCTTGTGCCATTGATAGTGGTATTTTTTTCAAGTTTCCTCACTTAAACTACTTGGTTACAGTTCATGTAATGATCAATGATCATGTTTCAATAAAAGACCATCGACTCTGAGGATTAACACCCAAGCTGTTTGGTCCATTTTAACCGAACCCTGGAGCGTTTTCTCAGATAGTCCGTTTGGTTTGGGGAGGTGGGAAAGTTCTCGGTTTGCTTCCAAGTGCACTAGAGTTCAGCTCACTTTAGGTTAGAACGCGAGTCGACCTAATTATAGGAAACGAGCCAAAAAACTGTGCATTCTCTTTATTTATTAATTGATTAATCAACGTGTCATTTATTATTGTGGACCTATTTTAATTACAAATTATATTCTATAATTAGGTCTAACTAAAAGGTCAAATTTACTATTTATTTTTTAAATTATATTTGCAATTTAAATTAATTCAACCTTGCACACAATTTACAGACTTATAATTTAACGGATGATAACTTTTCAATCCATAACTTATTATGACCCTACCTCGCTTGTCGTCTGTCGCTGTCTTCTCATATTTTTCACCTTATTTGATTGATAGAAACACCAAAGCAAAACAGAAAACCCAAAACTGCATCAATTTGGTGTTGGTGAGTTTCTGTCCAAAAGACAAGCGTCCGTTTCGACTACGTGAAATCGGCCTTATAGACAATGGACGACGCAAACCTACCCTCTGTTGTCAAAGTTTTGTACAGCCATCAGACCTTCTCTCTCTGACTATTCCTGCTTTACAAGAAAATCATTGTTTTTGTTGTTCATCACTGTGTTATTTAATGGGTCACCATGAAATAGTATCATTATTTTTTTCATGCGAGAGAAACAGTTTGATTTGATATGACGGATACTGTAGAAAGCCAGGATTGTTGAAAGTAATTGTGACTTTATTGATTGGACTTTTTTTGTGTTATACCCAGTAGTGCAGCATCAGGCCACCATTGATGTGCCGGTTTCCTGGAGTTCAGGTGCACATTTTGTGGCATCTTTACTGTAAACTAAGGTTGTTTTGAGCAATTTCAACAAAAAAAGACCAATGCAGTAGTTTTGTCCAGAGAGGACAGTTTATATGATCAGTCTACTGTCAGGCTGCTATGGCCTTTAACCCTTTTTTCTCCTGGGTGCTTGTATCACTGCTAGGCTACTGTTGCAGATGATGAATTGCTTTGGATGTGAAACTCAACAACTCGTACAAAGAATGTTGAAGCATTAGGACTACAATCCAATCTCACATTCATGTCTCTGCCTTTCAAAACTTGAAAACAAATCTTTCTCATTATGATCCAATCACGGCATTGCATACATCACTCTCTCCCTTTTAGGGTTGTCAAAAATATCAATACTTCAATACTTACTTGATACTAAAAATTTGAAATGGATACAATACTAATTTGCAACAGTATTGAATCTATCAATACCAGCAGTGCTTTCCCCATCTCCTCCAGCCACACACACAATGTGCATGGATCAGGTCTATATTTACATGGTGGAGAAACCTGTTTTTTTTTTTTTTTATCTAACTTGTGGCTTGCTTAAATGTCTAAAGTGGTCTTGGACTACCTCAGACAACTTAAATATTGTCATTGATGTTACAGTAAGGATGTGTTTTTGTGTATTGGTATTGAACTTAGAAACTCTAGTACCATGACAACCCTACTCCCTTTGCATCTTTCTCTAAATCAAATGTACCTTTGTGTCTTCCAGCCTGGCAGCATCAAAAGAAGCTGCGGCGAGGAAAGCTGCCTCCCCGATGCCGCCCTCCGAGTTCCTGGACAAACTCATGGGCAAAGTTTCGGGTTACGACGCCAGAATTCGACCGAATTTTAAAGGTAGGAGCTGCCACCAAGACTCAGTCGGATAAGACAGGAATGTAGCCAAACAATATCCTGAAAAGGACTGGTAATGTGTTGTTTCTGCATTTCACTACCTTCTCTAAATGCCTTTTTAAGGGTTTAGTCAAGGTTATCACGCAAGAAAGGTTTGTATTCATTTGTTTTAATAAAATAGTTTATATGTACAGTAGATGTTACTAAAAGTCTGTTGCTTTGTGTTTAATCATCTCAATGTTTTTGGTTGTTCTCAATCTGTCGATCTCTTTCATTTGCCCTTTGCAGTGGTCGTCAAAGGTAATTCTGCCCATTGCTCAACTTGCTAAATATAGAATGAGGCTATTTCAGGTGTTAGACCCCAAAACCCCATTTCTCTTCACTTTTCTTTTTTTTAACCAAACCCTGTCCCTGCACTTTTAGTCCCAATCAGACTGCAAAACAACATTCCCATTAATATATTTTAGAATCTCTAGTTATCATGGTGCTAGTTGGCTACATTCCTTGGTAATCCACATAGTATCCTGAGTGCTTGTTTTGGTGGTCAAGGTAATGTGCCTCTCTCCCACCAGACTGCTGCTAAATATGATTTCATGATGATGATGCTGGTGATGATGATGATGATGATGTTAATATAATATTTAGTAACCTCTCCCTGAATGGAAGCCCCCATAAAGACACATGTCAGAGGTTTCTATATTAAACCTTCTCACATTAGGCACACAGTGTGGACATTAATAAGTTTGACATTAGAAAACTGGAGCAACCCTCCATTAATGTGTATGAATAATACACTAGAAGTTTTAAAAAATCATCTTACCAAAAATTATTTTTGACATAATTGGAACAGACAGAAATATCAGTGCACAATCACAGGAACAGAAGTGGAATTGTAGTTTCACCTTGTGTTTTTCACCATATAACTGATTAATAGTGTCAAATGTTACAATTGAGCCTTGTTGCATGTTAACTACTGACATATCTTAGTTTTCAGAATGGATGTGAGTAATTTCTATTGCTGTATATTTAGTTTGGCAGGTCATTGTGTGTTCTGAGTGTACAAAATATTTGTACCCTTGTGATATTCCACCTCCCTGTGTGTAAATCTCCACTCTAATCCAGAGTATTAAAATCCCTTTTACCAGTTGTATTATATAATATATCCTATACCTACATTTCCTTTTGATACATAACATATCGGTGTTTATAGGACACCTTGTTATCTGAAGAGTAAAGCTTATTCTACTGTTGTAATAAATTTAAATTACTCTGGATATGAATACACTGGTTCAATCAGTAGGAAGAGGTAAATGTATTTTCCCTCCAAATGTTATTAAAATCAGAGCAGTGGTGTCTATGAGAAAACATTTACAGTAAAAACAAATTCCGATCTTCAATTCTACCTAAAATTACTTTTTAGGTAGAATCGTAGAATTGATGTTGCTGCAAATTTCCTCAAATTATTAGGGGTGTCACGATTTCAATTCTAAAATTAATCAAAAATCGCTTTCAATTTAAATTGTTGAAATCAAAAGCAGGAATGGCAATATATAAATTTGACCATATGGCCTCAGTGTGGTACAGTCCAAAAAATATGGCGGTTATATTACACTTGATACCATGTATCTTTTTAAAGATGTTAATATGATGTTAAAGATGTTAATGACAGTTATCATGGCACAAAACCAATGATCTGTTGATCTTTCTGAATCAATACTCGATACAATAGCAGAGCCGTCAGTAAAGAAAGCGAAAGTTTGAATGGAATCGTGTTCTTAAAATTGAAATTTTAATCAAATCTTGACATCCCTAGCAATTACAGTTTCAGCTTTTAGAACTGTGACCTTTGGTTTGGCTAATTTGATTTAATATTGATGATCTTTGATGCACTCTTTCTTGTGCTTACTTATTGAAATATACTTTCATACACTGCTGGTCTGAGTTTGGCAAAAACCAAATAGCCAACAGAGAGGGTTTGAACCTCGACTATTGGAAGTGATAAAACCTGGAGGGATGATGCACTGTATCTTGTTACTGACTGACTGTCTGCATCTCCTCTTCACCTTTACAGCAGATTTCACAGGTGGAATTAAAAGTGTTTTGTACACTGAACACACAGGGAAACAGACTGCTAGAATGTGCAGCAGTGAACCACAGCTTATGTTTATGAATGCTGCCATGGAGCTTTTTTTTTTCCTTTTTTTTGCTGAGCCCATAATGGCATAACCCATTATACGGTGATCTTTGTGAGTGGGATATCGCAGCTCATGCAAGATAGCACTGGGAGGGGTGGAGGGGTTTTACCATGACTAAGTGTGTATTATTAAACCTGCCGTGGCTGCAAAACAGCTGAAACTGCTTGTCCTTCCTGACCTGCCAAGAATTGTTGGGGTGTTTTGTGAGGCATCGTCGTGAGTCAATTTTGGGAAACCATTTCTATTTTTTTTAATTTGATTTCTCCTCAGCTCTGGTTGGCAACAATCCAGTGTGATTTACTGCGACTAGTGCTGCATTGACCTTTTACAAATCAGGATTTAAACAGGCCAACGTGACAGTTATTTGAATTTATGGCTTTTATGTTTTTTCCGTCCTTCTAATGTGATGTAATAAAATAAAATAAAAAGTTAAATGCAGATGAAAGTACTCTCTGGCAATGTAGTAGACGTGCAGATAATAATAATAACAATCCTCCAGCTGACGTCAGTGAGCTTTCAAATTTTCAACCCCGACACAAAAAAGCAATCTAAAAGTAATTCAAATTAATGTTCTTAAACAGGTATGACATTTTCTTTCACTTCTCTTTTTGGGTTAATATGTACCAAAGCAATCTGTGAGGAAGACGTACATACTCAGGAGGATGAGCACATCTTTTATGTAATCTGCTAAGTTAATTGTGTCAGGGGCCATTGTTAGCAGACAGGGCCCGATGTGAATTTCCAGACTCTGTCATGGCTGTCAGGTCGACAGAGTGGCATAACGTGAGCACTCTGACTTGCTCATTCATGCAATTTCTTTTTTTTTTTGTGTGTCCCTTACCAGCTAACTATGCCACTGCATTAATCACATTCTTGAAATAAACAGCTTGACAGCTCTGCTCCGTAATAAACTCTGGGGGAAAGGAACAAAAAATGTACTTGCCCAGCAGGAGAGAGAGTCAGTGTCTTTTAGACAATCAAATAATAATAGCAAACGTGTCACTCAGAAACCTGTTAAGGACCCCTAGGTGCCCTGGATCCTTAGTTTGGACACCCAGTTTGGTATAGGAATAATAATACAATGTGTCAATAACATTGATCATAATACATCTTGGGATATTGGACACTTGGAAAAAGAAAAATACTGTGTTAGGACTGTTCTCAAACACTGAAATGCCTGAACATATGTCTGAACTGTTGCATTCAAGAACTCCTTGTTGAATGCACCAAGTGGAGAGGTCCATAAAGACAGTTTCATAGTGTTTGCTTGGAATCATCATTCACTCTTCAATTCAGAAAAGACTGACACATCAGAAATAATGGTGGCGCCTGTGCCAGTTAGCTTGTGACCTATGTAGTAAACAAGCTAACTCACTGCTAGCTCACAAACTAACAAGGTAATGAGGGGTCATCCCTATGTTCCCAGGGTCCTCATTGTAAGAGATTGGTAAGAGCTATCTGCGCAGCTCGAGGGGAGGCGGATGTTTCAAATGCACTTTAAATGGTAAAAATCCATCCAGCCACTGTGGAGATATCAATAAAGTCAGATTTGAGGGGGTAGGTTTCAAGGTGTATAACATCAGTAGGCTATAAACTGTAGGTGGGTGGTTTCAACGCAACATGCAATGACCTAGGGAAAAGGCATTGCAGAGAACATAACACTCTTTGAAAGGTCTCCTTAATGAGTCATATTAAGAGGATATTGAGCCGGGGAGGATAGGACCCTTGAAACATAGAACCCTGGGGACAGAGATACACTCCGGCTAAAGAGCTAGCAAACTAACCAGTAGGAGAACGAGGTCATCCTGTTTACATTACGTCCTCCATCCAATTCACACGCACATAACGCACAGCTTCAGTCAGGGAAAGACGTCCGTTGACTACGACCCAACTGTAACCTTTATTTAACCAGGAGAGTCCCACTGAGATTAAGAATCTCTTTTTCAAGGGAGACGTGGCCGAGACGGCAGCAGCAGCATAAAAAAAAAAAACACATAGTT